>APFE030666791.1:0-11928 GCA_000404065.3 Pinus taeda | reverse complement strand
ATATATCCAAAGAAAAAATAATCAATAAATAAAACGGGTCAACAATAAAATATGGGGCTCAGACCCATTAAACAAATAACAAAAATACATAAAAAAACATGAAGGATCAAGAAAATAAACTCTAATGAAGAATAAATCAACAATAAATACTATAAAAAGGATGTCAATACCTACATAGATAAACAAACAAACAAAATAAATCCCAAAAAGAAGCTTAAAAAACTAGGAGGACAAGATAGGGACCCAACTTCTACTAATATTCGAACCATCATCTCTATTCAAATTATTGGCTCCTTTTTCAATTTCTAGGGCCTCCCTCAATTTACGATGATGGAAATGACTAACCTTAGCAACAACTTGAGCCTCCTCAATGCAGATGCGATGCTTAGATTTATCTGCATGCTCCACAAAGGTAGAGAAGCGGGTCTTGCCATGCTTGATGTCAACAACATGCTCACAAATCCTTTGATTAATCGAGCAACTAGTCTCACCAATATAGGGAGTCCCACAAGAGCATGGGATAACGTAAACACCCTTCATATTCTTGGGGTCCACTGGGTCTTTTACAGATATAAGGGAGCTTCGGATGGTATTTAAAGGCCAAAAGGTTGAAGCCACCTTATGCTTCCTTAGGATCCTTGCAATCTTGTCAGTGGTCGCTTTGATAAAAGGAAGATGAACACCAAAAAATCGATCCTTGGTATCTTTCTTAGTAGTAGGACCTTTTTCAGCTCTGAGGAAAGCCTTAGTACATTGGTGTCTACTATACCCATTATTAAAGAAAACACTTAGGATATGTGCTTTCTCTTCCTTGAGATGGTTCTCATTAGAAACTCTTAAAGCTCTTGTCGCTAAGGTGTTGAGAACACCAACCTTTTGAGTTGGGAAATGATGAGAATTAGCATGAAGGTATTGTTATGTATGAGTTTTCTTATGATATCCCTAATGAGAGAAAGAGCCATCATCATTCTTTGAGAGGAGGACGTCAAGGAAGGGAAGACTACCATTACATTCAAATTCCATGGTGAATTTTATAGAACTAGATTGATTGTTAAGATGGAGGAAAAACACTTCCAACTTTTCTTTACCATGGGACCAAATGACACAAATGTCATCCACAAACCTCTTCCACAACTTAGGCAAAATATGAAAAAAGGCTAAGGCCTTTGATTCAAAATCCTCCATGAATAGATTAGCTACCACAGGGGAGAAGGGGGAGCCCATGGCTACACTGCAAGTTTTCTCATCGAATTCCCCATCGAATGAAAATAATGTAGAAGTAAAACAAATACCAATTAAATAATCTATATCAGGATTTGTGATGCACTTGATGACTTCGATGGCCTCATTGATAGGGATATTAGTGTAGAGAGAGACCACATCGAAGCTAACAAGCTTGTCATCTCGATCAAGCTTGAAACTATTTAACTCATTAACAAATGATGCAGAGTCCTTGATGAAGGATTTCGTATGGCCAACAAGGGGCTTAAACTTCTGGGTTAAATATTCAGTAAGAAGATAAATTGGCCCTCCTATAGTTTGATAATGGGTGTCAGAGGAGCCCCTTCCTTATGAATCTTTGGCAGACTAAAGATTCTGGGGGTAAGAGGGAAAATTTCAATAAGTTTATGACTGAACGAGCTGACCAAGCTACTAGCCTTTATAGCAAGAGCCACACTTTTGGAAATCTTCTTCAGAGGATCCTTGTTGAGTTTCTTGTAGCTCTCGCTATTATGGAGGTGGTCCAACATCTTCCAACGGTAATCATCTTTATCAAGAATATCCACAACACCACCTTTGTCAGATTTGAGAACAACAATATTCTTATTATCGTTTAATGATTTGAGAGCATCAAACTTAAGTTTGTTGATGTTATTCTTGGGGGGCTTTTCCTTTCTAAAGAAAACCACACAGTGTTGATGAATGATATCTTTAGTGATGCCCGCTATGTCTCTAACACCATATTCAATGTCACAGAAGATATCGTCAACCCGGATCTTTCTAAGAGAAAGAGAAAAAATTAAATGTTTCTCCAAAAGACTAAAGACATGGGGATCAAAAGAAAAGATTGAGAGATTGAAACCCTATTACTAGAAGAGGAAAGAAAATTAGAACAACCAATATTAATGTGAATCCATGGATATGCTTATCAAATTTCTAACCACATAATAAAACGTGAACTGATTAATTGATTTTTTGGATTTTCTTGTTCAGTACGACCAAATTTGGTATCTATCCATACAACCACAAGACATCGCACGTAGTAAACCCATTTTTGATGTGTAAACTTGGTCGCACTTCACCATATGATGCATAGATGATGAAAGAAGCCAAGATAAAGTTCACACTCACCCTCTTTTATGGTGAAATTTATTCACATACTTACTCAACGTTGAATGCTACAGTAAGTGAGACACAAGTTGTTGCATTTGATTTTAGGATAAATTTAACTATTTATACATTATTATATATGATCATAATTATTCATGATAAGGAAGATTATATAGTAGCTAATGTTTAATTAAAATATAGATAAATTAAGATAGAAAACAATAAAAATACAAAGATTTGAAATTTTAAAATGTTATAATTAGATTAATTTTAAACTGTAATTAAATGCATTATTAAATTTTGTAAATTAACATTATTTGTATTGCAACATAAGAATAATTATTAATAGTTTACATTTATTTTTGTATAGTTTATGGATATGGTCTTATGAAAATTTTATTATTAGACCTAAGTATAGAAGTCCTATAATAAATTTCTATTATACCTTGGTTTGTGAATATGAGAAATTTTATATTTATTCGTATTACAATCATTTATTATTTTGAATAAAATTCATTCATTAATAGCGTAAAATTTATCATATGTTGTTAAGCTCACACAAAAACCTAAGTGTCCTCTACTGTTTCTGGGAAAACTAGTATTCCTAAAGAATGCTAGCCCTCTAGGTTTGGAAACTACCCTAGAAACAACAGTTTAAAGCAATTCAATGATTTCTTCTATATGCAACATATAAGAGAAAGATAATGGAACCAACCTAGAACTTAAGCTTAATCCCTTGCTTGATCTCTCTCCCGTTTGACAGATCGTGCAACTCCTCCCCGTACTTAACACTCTTGGAGAGTACCTGCACAAGTACAACAATAAAGAATCATCAAAGCATTGTGATCTACTACAACATAAACATTACATAATCAGATATATAATGAACAAATGATAGCATTTACAAATGATAACATTCACAATTGCACAATCATATGGAAGAAAACTTGAAGAGTTTTATTAATAGAAAGGTGAATTAAAACCGAGTTGTCTGATCCAGCATCATCCTCCCAACTTCAATCCTTCTTCACCTCATGAAATAGCAAGATCACAACAACAATACAACGCTCTTTCCTCAATTACAGGCTATCAATACCTACTTGCAATTCACAACATTCCAGCCTCTAGATCTCTTGGATGAGGGATCCATTTATAGATGTTTGCAAGGGTGTGAGTCATCCATGGGGTTTGATTAGTGTCGTTGCACTTGTTATAATTAGTTCCACAAGAGAAGTGATTGGAGATTTCTTAGATCCCTTATTCATCCTTGGGCGAATTCACAGAGGCAAGTGGCATAGTAGATGTTTCCAGAAGATTCCATGAGCAACCACCTAGCAAACAGTCTCAGACATTTGTCCATCCTCACCCATCGCACCCTATAGAAGTTCTAAATAGTATGCATCGCACCCTAGCAGTATACCACTCAGTATGCATCACACTTTGCCAATGGAGCAGTCAGTATGGTTCAATTTAGGTAATTTCTCGATGGTTTCTCAAATGGAACTTTTGGGGAATGATGTATTTAGATGATTATGTTCCTTTAGGGTATGAAACAACTCTTTTAGGGGTTGATGAGCCCTAATACATCGACATATAAGTTTTGGGGTTTATGTGCCCAAATATGTCTATAACAGTTGCCTCCTAAAGCATGAGGTCGTAAATATTCATGTCGAGTGAAATGCTTTATCATGAGCATCTGAAGTTTCGAACTGGAAAGTGACCTGCATAAGTTACAATACAGTACATCATTATAATATAATTTTCATGATCTAGCTGAGGGAGGCATTCCCATGCTCAACTTTATAAATTTCATTTCATGTACATAGATCAGATAGTCATCTACAAATACAGACAGGTGATTCTTCAGATATAGAGTCATCACCTATGGTTAGGATGACCATCTGTGCAGAGTCTTTGTACATTTGATGTTTTTATATCCTTGAATATATCACAGCTTGGATCGATGAAACTAGATCTGGTGTCTTCAAATGCTTTCAATCTTCACTCGATGTACAAGTCAATCCATGTGAAGAGATGTTCTGAAGTCGAACATGGAAAGACATCGCCTGATTACCAGCCAATGATGTGAGATATTAACAGACGCGAGAGGAATCACCGATAATGATAATGATCCTCAAGGTACTACAGTACGGTTCACGTGGTGTGAATATATGATCTGATGTTGAACACCACACAAAATCTTTCGGTTGAAGGCCATTGATGTCAAACTGTCGCCAGAAGTGAGAAACCTGCCTTTGATGTATGCAAGCTTCAAAGCACTGAAAGGGTTGTTTCTAAGTCAAATTCTTCGATAATGAGCTGATGTCGAGAAGAAGTGACTCATCGTAGGAGGGCCTTGATGTATCCCACATCTACGACACGAAATGAAGCAAATGATTTCTGGAGGTGAAAAAAGAACTGATGACACAAGGTTCAAGAATGGCGGTCATGAAAAAAATGAAGGTTGGAGGTATTGCAATGTATGAGACATTAATTGGATGGTGATTTCTCAACTAAATGACTTCTCTTGAACATGTCGGTGACACTGAGATGAATTGGTAGCATTAACCCAAAAGATGGATGGTGTGAAAGACCAATGTTGAGATGACCGATGAATGGAATAACCGAACCCAACTCAACAATGGTGACGAAGTGAAAGTGTCATGTTCAAGAGCGATTTGCTACCATAAATTCTTCAAGTTTCTTCCCTTTTTCCCCAGTCATTGCTGACCAGTACCTCTTTATATTTTGTCAAGCTTGAGGAGGATAACATATGCTTGTTCTATAATTTTCCCTTCGGGAAAACCTGTCGCTATTTATTTTTTTTAACGAGTCTAGCAACAGTGAAACTCGGTCTCGTCTAGATGGACTAGTTTGTCACTATTGTTTTAACGAGTTTAATGACAAGGATAACTCGATCCTTTTGATGTATAGAGAGTTTGAAAAGGGACGAAAAGAAAACTCCATAAGTTCTTTTTCATAAAGTAATCCCTCAGGTCCAAAAAAGGATAAAATAATACAGGAGGGATGACATTTCCAATACTTTAACGAGCTGGAAAAGACAAGAGCTCGACAATATTTTCATATTTAATGAGTCTAAAAAGGGTTTAAAGAGGACTATATTTTGAGGAACAAGTGGTGTCTAGGGTAGCTACTGGTTCCGGTGATTTTGGAACTTCTCAAAACATGTTGCTTTATGTGAAGAGGCTAGCTAATAAGACCACTCATTGCAACTGTTCCTCAAAAAGCGTAAAACAACCAAGTGAAAGAATATGATCAGCCAAAGAGGTGGTGATGATGAGATGAAAACAACCAAGGCTCAAAAGGTTGACAGAATGGCAATCACAAGGGTTTAAAAATTGAAAATGGGTTCATTTTTAGACAAAGCTTGAACCATAGGGAACTATGCTTGGATTTAGTTTCATGTTTACACAAGTTTGAAATGAAAAACTATGCTTGGATTCAGTTTCATTTTTATACAAGCTCGAAATGAAAAAACTATGCTTGGTGGCCAAAGATGTTCAATTCACTGTTTAGCACATCAGATTCTTTCATCATTCGTTCAACTTGCTAAAAACTCCATCACATGATTAGAAATACATATATATGGACGAAAAATGAACTAAAACTAACATTTCATTTTGAAGTACATGAATTCTGGAGCTCTGGAGTGGTTTTCCCCCTCAAATTTCACCAATCTATTTTGGGAGATCCTTGTACCATTTTCCACACCGTTAGGACCAAGTAGGAGCTATCCTTGAGCTCTTCATTTTCATTCCATCTTTTCTTGATTCTGAGCAAGATTTTCCATTTTTCTGGGGCCCTGGGGTTTAAATATTTTGTTCCTCAATCATCGCACCTAGCTAGTATCGAAAGGTGTGATACATACTTCACTACCAGGCCAGGCTAGTCAGTATGCATCTGACCTTGCTCAAAGGCAGGGTGTGATGGGAGCAGAAAGGTAACTTTATACAATGTTTTTTCATTAATTGTTTACATGTTTTTGCTCAAAATTGGATCCTAACTCATCTATTGTTTGCATTCCAGATATTTGTTGGATCAATATGGTTGTCACATGGATTGAATGAGAACATGAAGAGGAGGATATGGTTGCTTTACATGACTAGGGCATAGTGGATGCATTAAGAAACTGTGGTTTACTAAAGTGTTTCTGCATATCCAACATGAGACAACAGATCAGTTTGTTGCAGTATTTTCTCAATGCTTGGGATCCTATTGACTATGTATTCTAGATCAAAGGTAAATATATTCCTTTCATGATTGAGGATATTTATTTTCTGACGGGATTGTCGAGGCGTGGTGCCCCTTTTTCACTATCAGGATTTTCTCATGGGGGCTAATCTGTGAAAGATTACATTTGTCAGTTCTACAGGGATGGATCTCAACCCAGTAGAAATGGTAAGATTAATATCTAGGATGTTACTAATCGACCTTTGAAGACCCTTTTATTTACCATTGCTAGATTGGCTGGCAGTGCAACTTTACATTTAGCAAACAGATCCTACATGCAGTATGCCCTGGAATGTCTAGAACCGAAGGTGTTCAATTGGTGTGAGGCGATACTTCTTGTCATAAAAGAACAACTACCCAAAGTAAAGAATGGAAGAACCAAGAACTTTGGTTATGGATCCATATTGACTACTTTTTCTTTGGAAATAATTCCACTGATGCAGCCTCAAAACATTTCACTAGGATTTCCAGCACCGAGGGAACCATGGATGCAGAGATGGGTGGAACTTATGGCTAGACATGCTAGCCAGTCACAAATCTCCTTCTTAGATGCCTTTCTCGAGTGGTTCAACCACCAAGAGATGGTGTTTTTGGAGTATCCATATGTCGAGATGGATTTTCGAGGTGATCCAGATTTGGCATTACTAGTTGGTGAGCAGTGGAGTGCTATAGGTAAAATGATTCAGCCACATCTTTGTTTTTTCAGTTTTATAATGTTTTTGTGTTTTTGATGTTACCAAGACTAAACAAACTCATATTCGTGTGCAGATATTGGACCAGTGCGACCAGTGGTACCCCCACAGGAAGCAGATGCCGCTCCAGTAGGAGAGGCTATAAGGAGGGTCGTCCTTTGGGATTTGGACATATCAGAGACCCTAGCAGTGCTACAGGATCAAATCAAGGGCCTCACACTCAACATTCAGGATGTCAGGACCGATGAGTTACCTTTAAGGTTACAGCGCCATACCACTAGTGTACCGAGTCATTGGATTAGGCTCTTGCGCACGATAGCACAAGCAGTGACATGTTATCACCAGCATCACGAGTCTAGGATGCTTTTCTGCATTCCTTTTGAGTTTCTTGGTCAAATGACCGATTTTTTCTTAGACACAAAAAATTTTGTAAAAATTATAAATAGCTATCTACTTTTGATTTTTGGATTTTTATTTTGGCTAAGTGATGAAATCCTCATGCAAATGTTGATGTGAAATTCTTTCTTTACAAATGCCGCAAATGTCTATTTAACACATAGTTTGCTAATGAATCAGTCAATGTGTTTAAGTTTCTGGAAATGTGTTGATATTGAATTGAATCAAAATGTCTTTCAAAAATCTTAACTCTTAGGAACATGCGATAAATAGTCAGGTTCCGAATGGAATAAATGCCAGTAAGCTGTAGAATGATGAGTTGTGAATCTAGCCTAACAATGAGTTGGCATATGTAATGTGAAATGGTATCAGAGAGAAGTTCAATCAACATGCTATACTCAACGATGTTGTTCGTTGATCGACCAGTACATATCCCCATGAAACTCACTAACTCACTGCTTGGAGAGAAGATAGCCTAGGCCATAGAAGATAGGTTTTGTGTATTACAACTAGCTCTGTTGGCATACCCAACAAATGGTTCCAAAAAATCTGACATTTGCAACAAATACGAAGTGGATTACCTAACCAAAATGACAAATTTAAAAGAAAATACTCAAAAATGCAATAAAGCATATGTGCAATGAGTTTACTACACTTAATCAAGCATAGTAACATTTAAGATAAAACCCGTTTTGGGGCTGCGACAGTGAAATCCCATCATAAACAATCAAACAATGAGCCTGAAAAAGATCAACCCAGTTCACGTGTCGTGAATAAATTATAGCCCATGTTTAAGATGGAAGTAAAGGTTGATATTAAGTCATACCATAGCGAGATCAATGATATAAAGCTAAATAATTATTTGTAGCAGCTGGAAGTGTATTTTAGCATCCAACAAATTGATGAAGAACAAGAGATTTCATTTTTGAAGCTAAAATTAGAGGGACATGCCCTAACATGATAGGAAAGTCACATGGCCACCCTAAGGTTGGAGGAGAGCCTCTAGTGACTAAGTGAGAGGACTTAAAATCCCTCATTAAGTCACAGTTTTTACCCTATTGGGTATGTAGAAGACGAGTGGATCTAGTGGCATTACTTCAAGCAAAAGCTTGGGCAAAACATGAAAGAGTAAATCACAAAGTTCAAAAATATGGCCATAATTTTGGGCACCCCAAAGAATCCACATGTTATGCTCAAGTATTTGAGGGGTATACAGTTCCATCTGTAGGAGCAAGTGATATTGTTCAAGCCCAAATTGGTGGATGAGGCTTATGTACATGAACAATACTTGGAGAACATATACCTGAAGAAAGTAAAATCAAGTGGATAAAAGTAGAAGGAGCAACAAGATGCTTCTAAGAAGGGGAAGAAGTAAAATTGGGGAAAAGATAAAAATATGATCAACCACTACACACCAATGAAAATGTCCCAACAACTAGTGCAACATTGACGACCATACAGAGGAGAAGTGTTGGAAGTTGCATCTAGAGATAAGCCCGAAGAACAAAAAGAAAGAAAATAAGAGGAAGAATCTCATGGCCATTGATTCAAGAAACAGATTTGAAAGAACCTCAAACACGGATAAGAATATTATCTATGCATCAGTGTAGAAGGAGGTGAATCCAAGTAGCCTTCAACAATAGGAAGAGAAAGAAATGACTAAACTCTTCCATATAGAGTTACAGATCAAGAAGAACAAGATTGATGCTCTTTTCGACTCAGGATTTCAGGTGAATCTCATTGTAATAAATTTGGTCAAAAAATTAGGATTGGAAGTTTTTGATCACCCAAGCCTATATCCACTGGGATGGGTAAATGAGGAGCAAAGATGAAGGTAAGAAAACATCCAAAATTAGGTTTTTAATTAGTCTTGATTTTATTGATCAAGTCGAACTAGATGTGGTTCCCCTTGGTGGATGTGGAGTCACGTTTGGGATTCCCTACATGTACATGCGAGATCTGATATTCATGTGAAGATCCAACTAATATCGAGTCATCAAGGATTAAAAATAATTCACCATCAACGTGTATAAAGGAAATTCAAAATTTTCGTTGGTAAGGGCCAACCAAGCCAAGATATTTATCACTTCTAGCAAGAATTATAATATATTTTTTTAAGAGAAAATTAGTTTAGAGAAGAGTCAATAAGAGGCAAGGAATCCCTGGAGGAATGTAATAAGAATCAGAAATAACAACTAGAAGAGTTTCTACAAGCATGTATGGATTTTTCCTGGGAGCCTAAAGGGTTACCACCTAAGAGGGAAATGGAGCACAAGAACCATCTATTTACAAACTCCCCATTTCTAAACATTGGGCTATATGGGCAGTCAATTATCGAAGCAAGTGAGGTGAAGAAACAATTGTAACAATTGCTAGAACATGGTGTCATTCAACCAAGTATATCACCATGTGAGTCACCAATCATCATTGTGCCAAGGAAGGAAGGGACTTGGCGAATGTGTATATATTACAGGGAGTTGAATAAAATCATGTTGAAGAAATATACCCCTTACCTTGGATAGATGATATGGTGAATCAATTGCAACAATAAAAATACTTCACCAAGTTGGGATTAAAGTTAGGATATCACAAGGTTCAAGTCAAAGAAGAAGATGTTGGGTGTAGCTTTTGGGCATACTTTAGATACCTCTTTCCCCCATTTTTCACCATTTATCTTTGAACCCGTGAGCTTTACGTTATAATTATCGCTTTTCCTAGTTATAAGAAGAAACTCTTGTTGTGACATATTATTTTTCCATTTTTTTTTTAATATGAATGAAGTGATATCTTTTTTATGGCTAACCAGGGTAAGTGTGGAAGAAGATCTCTTGCTCTTTTTCTTTCAGTGGTTGCCCATGAACTCAAGGCCAAAGGATGCACAATTTTGTTGTTAATTCACAAATATGTTTTGAGGATTTGTTGTTACAGGCTATTGTTGTTACACCTCAAGTTGTTGTTACCCCACGAGATGTTGTTACACAAAAACTATCAAAGACCGTGGGTACTATTCCACGAGACAACTGTCGAGAAGCATAAATTATTTATGGGTGGTCAAAGAATCTAGGTGGTTATGATTTTAGAAAATGATGTAACTTGAATAGGCCTTGTATTTGGAAACCAGTTGTAATAATTCCTATTTTATTTTAATATCGATCAGCATGAGAATCATAAGATTCTCATGACTAATTTGTTCCCTATTTTGGGCATGTAAAGTTTATACAAGATCATTGTTGATGTTTTCACTGATTTTATATTAAATTCCTAACTACTACTTAATTCATCCCTGTGCCCTACGAGGGAGGAACAACCCACCTCTTTAGCAGGGATTGCAATAGTAGTTGTAGCAGTAGATTAATTATTTATTTTTCGTAAGTGTGAAGTTATTGTTGTTGTTGTATAATTCATATAGCATATTTACTTCTGTTTTTTAGATTTATGGTATGTTGTTACACAGGATTGATTTAAGCTGTAATATTTGATCACTTGGTTTAGTCATTGATATTGTGTGTGGCACACCCATTTCTTGGTAAAAAATGAAGTGTGGTTTCATTTCTATAGAATGAGTTTTCATTTATGCATGAGTGTTTAATTGCTACAATTGGTTTAGCGACATATCTTTTCATTCTTTATTTCTATCCTTAACTGTTATGTGTCAGCACGGATAGTGTAGACACCTTTGAGATAAAAAAACCAACCCTCGTTGAAAATTAAATGGTTGTGGTTTAGTCAAGTAAACAATGATTAAACTAGCACAACATTTTGGCGTCATTATTGGGGAAGGTAGTTGATGGTACAGTCAACCAAGCGTTGGGCGGTAGGACGAGAGGTAATAACCTACACATCACTCTAACATACTTGGGTGGGCTCACCACTGTGATCATTAGGACACTTAAGGTGTGTGAAATTTTTGGATTTTGTTTAGACATGTTCTTAGCTTTACAGGTGATGGGCAGTAAGACGAGAGGTAAGAACCTATGCATCGCTCTAATATATCTAAGTGGTCTCACCATTGTAGAAGATGAGACACTTATGGTGTGAAATAAGAACACATAAGGTCCATGTGTAAGGTGTAGGAGTAGAAGAGATAGCAAAACACAACCACTCTAATAAATCATAGGAAAAATGGGTCATAAAAGGAACAAGAAGAGCATAGACTTAGGGAGAAAAAAATTTATTCAGAAGCTAATATCAAAAGCAGAGAAAGAAAAATCAAAATCACAAAGGGATACAAGAAAAATAGGGCAATAAAAAGTTGTTA
>APFE030666789.1:0-12069 GCA_000404065.3 Pinus taeda | reverse complement strand
ATCCTTATGCCTCCCACTTCATACATATAATAAATCCCTCCTCCTCATATATTTTAATGATTTTTAATAATATTATATTTAGTTAAATTAATTGGTAATTTAATTGATTTTATTTTATTAATTTAATTAATTAATGTAATAATAATTATTAATTTTAATTAATATAGTTAATTGAAATTATTATGTTAATTTAAAGTTAGAATTTTTAATTAAAATTGCTCAACTTTGGTTAGGCATGCATTTTTCTAGAATTTTGGTAGTTTTAACATTTCATCTTTAGAAATGCATACCTCAAGATTTACTTGGCCAAATGAAGCTCACAATAGCTCGTTGGAAAGCTAATATCAAGGAGAATAATTTGGAAATGATAAGTTTAGTAGATTTAATCATTTAATAGCCCAAAAATTTAGGATAAGACAAAGAGACGAACTTGCAACAATAGTTGGTTTTTCCTAATTTGAATTGGGAAAATTTCATTGGCTTGAGAAAAATACTGTCACTAATTCATCCTCCAGCATTGTTCAAAGGATAATCAGATCCATTTGAAGCAATCATAGCATGGAATTTATTTGGATTTTATTTATTTTAATTTAGCAATTTCATGAGAGCTTATTTTTCTAATTTCTAATATGCAATTTAATTTATTTTATTTTGCGTTTTGATTGGTGTGTAGTAGGAGATCAGTTGGAGAAGTTCAGATCTGAGGCATTTTGGAGCAATGGAAAGAGACCAGGAAAGAGAAAAATGGGGAATTTGTAGCTCTAATTCAGGATCTGGAAAACTACTCTCAACAGTTCTCCATTGTTGGAGATTCTTGTAATTATTAAATATTAGTTTTGAGAATGAGGAAGGGGGTTCCTCTTCTCTGCAACTAGAGGATTTGAAAGCACTATTGTATAGGAGATTATAGTTGTAGGTGAAGGGAAAACTTTAGATTTGAGGTGTTATGGGAAAATTATGTGATTTTCCTTGCTGTGCATTTGCACTTCTGTAGTGTACTATGAGTCGAATTATGGAGAGACAAGTCATTTTGAGTTCTGAAAGAGAAGATTGTTTTGCACTACTATAAGCAATTTCTTTAAGGAGTCAAAGCTGCTCATGGGCTGCAAAATTTGTAATGAAGTTCTAGTACAAATTTAATAAATTTTCATTCCAATGCGCTATTGTTTGGATTGCAAATTAATCTATTATTTCCAGAATTTCTCTAATTGATTTTAATTTTTGTTTTAAATAGTGTATTACATTATGATTGAGCACTATTGCCATATCATTTGTTTTATGAAAATGAAGTCTTGTAAGAGCTATTCTGAGGAGTAGAACATAATTATAATTAATACGAATTCGTTGAAATAACAATGTACTGAGCAGTGACTATTGATTGTTTAAATACATTCCCATTTTATTTTCTCTTTCATTAATTGAGTGAACTACTTTTTTAATTAATGAAAATTATATAACAAATTCAATCATATAAAATATCATCTTCCCCTAGTTAGTTAGTTCATCTACTCTTGAATTGAGAGAGGGATATCCTTTTCGAATTCGAGATAGGATTAGATTTTTTGTTTGCATATTAGAGTAGATATGCATTTAGATTTGATAAGTCCCCTTACGCAGGGGAAGAATTTAGCCGTGATTTAGCTCAGGCCTCAAGTCAACTTAAATATTTGCTTACTTTCATGTGCCTATCAAGAGGGTAGATTTGATTTCTCTCTTTTTATTGGTGAGTAGTAGCTAAATCACAAGCTAATAGGAAAGAGAAGGGGTATCTAGACCCAATTGAACCAATTGGAGACATTTTAAAAATGGATAGAAGTCTGATTTGGGACTTTGATCGGGTGGCCTTCCCTGATGTTGATGAGGCCATTTTTTCCATCAACAAGTGCTTGTGATATCATTGCACCTTCGACTGGTAATGCAATACAATGTATCCTAAATTACCTTCCTTCAACTAGTTTTAATGTTGGAGTTGTGACACCATAAACATCAATATTGCAACATGAATGTGTTGGATCAAAATTTCCCATAAAATGCCATGTGCCATTTTCTTATTTAAACACATAATAATGAGACATTTTCATCTAATTTTTGACAAAAAGGCTCGAAGAAAGTTTGGTGGATTAATTTTTCTACAACTTCCATATGGTAGTTTTTGTTCATCAAATGTTTGAAAACTAGATATGGTTGTTGGAGTTGTGGTGCCATGAACCATGAATGTTGGTATTGTGATAGATATGTGGCGGATCCGACCTTCTCTTAAATGCCACATGGAAATATTTTTTGTATAACAGAAGATATATAAATATTCAATTGAGTTATGATGGAAAATATTATAAAAGTTTGGTGGATTAAATATTTCCATAGCTACCATGTGTTAGTGTTGTGTATCAATGATGTGATGAAACTCTTTCGACAAGCACTTCTAATCACGTTTGTTATAAGTTTGATGTGTAATTGTTGAAACATTGTCAGAAAAACCTAAGAAATTATTCCATATGTAGTAGTGCATATCCACATAGCAACATCCACGAAATAATATCAAGTAGTGACTAGTGATTAATAACAATGTTGGGCAACAATTTAGAGGAAAATAATCTCCTCCCAACTAGTTTCTCCTTCAAATATTGAGAACCCTTGAGTCCTCAATCACTAAGGCTATAACAACATAAAAAATGTCACATTCGAATCACAATCCCAAGTCTAATACAATGCTCACAACTACATCTTCAACTAGCATAATGATCTTAGAAACTTTCACAAGGAACATCAACTCAAAAATGGAACCCCTTAACCAATCTCCTCCCCTCCATAATAATCCCAATTTATGCACACAATTTGAACATACAATTTATATTTTATTTGCCTAGATGCATCCAGTTATCATCCAAACTCAAGCCCATGTATTAATTACCCCTTACCCCTCCCTCTCGTCCCCCGCCACAACTCTTCGTTGGTTTAATAACTCTTCCATTAAATGTGCACATTTTATTAGTACTTATTATTTATAAATAAAATTATTTCATTTTTGCCATTAAGTATGCATAAAAATCACCCATTCACCCATTGAGTTCATCAACATAAATATATTTATTATATTCCTACCAATTGGGTCTAAAATGAGTAGTTATGGGCTCAAGTGTTATCTTCCCCACCCAAGTTATAATTATGTGACATGTTGAGCTCATAATGAGTATATTGATATAATAGATTTCAGTCTTATTGTTTACTAACCTTGTATCAATGTTGACCTTAGATACCATTCTTAAAATAAAAACAGGTGATTGGAAGTTTTCCTAAGATATGTTGCATAAATAAATAAATAAACAAACAAAATATCATTTTCTTACTATAAAAATTATCAATTTTAAAATATAACTTAACATTGTTGTCTCTAAAATATATTTATCGACTTTAAAAAACATAACGTAATATTTATCAACTACAAAAATTATTAAAAGAAAAAGGGAAATTAAAAATAACAATGAATGGAAATACCCCACTTGGCTCATTCCTCTTATATGAGAATTATTCTAGTGACTTTTAATAAGAAAATGGAAATATAAAACAGTGGAAATTAGAAACCAAAGTGCTTTCCAACCTTTACTTAGCGATGTCATTTTCAGTTTTCCTCTTCTCATTTTCCTTTAAAATTTCAACATAACTCCAAGTTTTTTTGTTCACCTTCTCAAGTAAGGCTCAGGGTTTCATGACATGGATTTTATAGAAGACTCTAGTAGAAGTGAGTGAGAGAAAATTTTCTTTCCTACTTTCTTGATTATTCTTAAAATTTGCTTCATGAATTTGTTAGTTTTTTTCCCACTCTTTCCTCTCCTTTTTGATATTTTATTTTGCAGTTTTAATAGAGGAAGAATGAATGTATGGATAAACTCTTCTTATGGGTTTCTTGTTATTCGTTTATTGTAGGGTACTTTAAGGGCTTAATGACTACCTCTCTTACTATTTTCATTCTAGTAGTTTTACCCTTAAATTTAACAAATATAAGTTTTGGTAAAAACTTTAAGTTGGTGTTTCTTTATGGGATGAGCGAGTGTTTGGCACAATGGGATGTTATCCCCTCCATCTAGTTTCAAATCTTATGGGAGAATATTTGGACCTGTTGTGATAAGGCTCAAGGAGTAGGCTCCCCCACCCTCGAGATTCCTAGCTCTTGTTAAGACCAAATCAATCCAAATCAATCATGTGGACAAATTCAAATGGGAAGTTCCCATGAGGTGTTCAGGTTCGACCGAGCATCACTCTATCCTAGTGATGACATCCTGTAGGTGGATAGATCATTATTTCATTCAACATCAGGACTGGCCCTGACCAGACTTAGCCCAGTTAAAAAACAACAAAAACTCAAACTCAAATGGGAAGTTTATTTTCACTCATATGGCCTAGAACTACTAAATATTTATATTGCACAAATTTTATTTGTCCATAGAAATTTTGGGTGTGTGTGCGAGCACACGCCCGTATGCACACACTTTTATTTACCCTCTTCTTTTCAAGATATCTCTAGGATTTATATATATTTTAAATGTAACAACCCTTGGTTGATTTTCCATGTAAATAAAATAAAACTAAGGTCATGGGACATGTATCCCAAGATGAATGTTGGGAAAAACATAGTGATGGGTATCACTTGTGATTAATTTATGGCTATGGAAATTGGCAAAGGAAATGACAAAGGCATAGTGAAAATAATTGGTAGTTTATTTATGAAATAAAGGAAAATAGGAGAAAAGGAAGGTGAAGAGACACATATTTGCATGAAAGGGAAATTGAAGGAAAAATGAAGGAAAATGAAGAAAATAGAGGCCTCAATGATAAAAAGGCTTATGAGGATCAATTCATAACCTTTTGTTAGTGCAATTTATGAGTTCTCTTCCATTCTCTCATTCTCTCATACTCTTGCACACTTAGATAAATCTTGGATAATTCTTGAAGCATGCTTGGATCACTTCAACATTCACTTGGATTGGAGAAAGAAGGAAAAGGAAAGTAGGAAAGCGCAAGAAAATAGTTGGATCAACAATTACAGCTGGATTGCTTTGCAGGTAACATGTTGCATGTGTGATTTCCTTGTTGATTTATGGATGCATGGAATATGCATATGATTTTCTGGTTATGTGATGTCATTGGCATGGATATTTGCCTAGATTGATAGTGGTTTTAGCCTTGCCTTTTCATTTCCTAGATGGCCATGGTGTTGTGGGTTTTTTCCACTTGATTGTTTTATGTTTGGTGCTCATGTTCCTTATGTATGTGGGTTGGAAAAAACACTCTAGAAGCCTTCAAACAAATTGGGTTGAGTTACTAGTCTTGGAGCCTAGGTTGGGACAAACGCTTTGGAGCCCTTGGTGGGTTGAGTTACTAGTCCCTAGATCCAGGTTGGACAAACACTCTAGAGCCGTGGAAGGCTGTGGGTTGAGTTATTGGTTCCTGGAGCCCTAGATAGCTAGGTAGAGACCAATCTGGTTGGTATTACTGATGTCTGATCGTAGAGATGGAATGATTGTGGTTGAGGGTTGAGGTGGTTTGGCCTACGGAAGCCATGTTTTGGTTTTGTCTTGGTTTATTCCATGAGATCTCACATTCATGCTTGGAATATGGCGCGAGGGAGATTGGCTGAAAGAGAGATTTGGTTCAACCCCATCTATGGTTGGGTGGTACATGGAAGTCCCTGGCTTGGTCGATATTTTCGTATATTAATAAGAGATATTCTTCTACTATGATTCATGTATACTTTTAGTGATTGTATTGGTGATATTATAGCTAATTTTCCATGATTCCTATGTTGGTTATTTTCTAGTTATATGCTAGTTGTATGATGTGTACCATCTGTGGCTCATGTCATGAGTTTTTTAGTTATTGGTTGGTTGATGAATGTATAGAGTAATAAGTGTTGTTGCAGCTATGTGGAGAGGCCATAAAGCCTTCTTAATGATTATCTAGTGAACTTATTGAATTAGTAAATTGATATGTATTTATAACCTACAGGTACTATGTACGCAAAGTGTTTGTATAAATGAGTAATTTGGACCTCCAACTTCTTGGGCTCATAACTTTGGCATGTGACCTCCATTTGACTATCATGATACCCTTTTTCAAAGATCTCCATGAGGAGGTCGAGAAAAAAAAAATGAAATATATTTTGTCACTTTTCTGGTCTCTCCATTTTCCGTGAAAAAAGTCGCTTAGACCCTCAAAATGGTCTCAGAAGTTTAGAACCCAAAAATCTACCAAAAATAGAAAGTCCTGTTAAATTCAAGGAAACAAAACTGAAAAGAAATTGGGTCAAATTAGGTTGATAACAATGTTATCATATGTCACTGGGTGTTTGTAGTCAGCTCTGGACATGTGGACCCCATTTTCCATAAGTGCATTTTAGTTATTGAGTCTCGCATAATAACTCTCATCTCATGTTCACCCTGGTGAGCAGGTTAAACTGGGTAAATATGGGGTGAGGTGGTTACATTAAAATTAGGATTCTTTTTTTTTCTTGACAATGGTAGATCTACATTGTTGGTTTATAGGTTTGCTTTAAATTGTAAATCAAGGTTAGGGTTTTATTACATTGCAATATAGTTCATGTATGTTGCCTAAGAAAAACACTTGCACATAAAGAGTTATGAGGTCAAATCCTAGTATGGAAAGTGAAAAGTAAAAATTTTATACTTTTCCTACCCCCCGCCCCTCACCCCGAACTTTTTTCTGAACATTATTGTAGGAAGGAAAATAAAAAGTTTCACAAGTCTTAAATAAATTTTCTTTGGTAATTAATAAAAATATAGGTTTTGATTATGCTTTATTTTTAATTTCATAGGGTAAAATGTTCCATAGGCCTTATTCCTTTAATTAGGTTGCTATTTTTGTAAGATCAAATTTGGTTTTTTAGTGTTTCCTTAGGAAGACCCTAATTAATTTTTTTATTATCGATCTAACAATAGTTAGAGTTGATGACTATTTTACTAACATTTATTATTGTTCTTAGTTAACTAGGTACATAAAAGTTTAGTTTAATTAAAAATTGGAAAGAAAAGTTTTCTTTTCCTCGAAAAGAAGCCTATATTTTCATTCAAATAGGTGAAAAAATACATTCTGCATATGCACCTATGATCTACCCTAATCCCATAGGAGGCGATGAGCAAACAATAATATAACCCTGATGGTTTACAAATAAATGTTTGCACAAAGATAACAACTGAAAGGATGCCTAAAGTAGGTCATACAGACCTTAAGGCCCAAAAAATATAGATATGTACAAACAAATAAGAGAAAATCATCAACTATAAGAAGAAAGAAAAAAAATTAGGGAGGATCAAGAAGCAACATCAATCTTACACGTCCTGCCTTTGTTTTTTAAAACCTGTTGCCAAGCCTCCATACTAGTGCCAACTGGGATCAAAGCCAAAGAACATTCGAAAAACTCTGGAGGATGATCCTTGTCCGAATTTGAGCTTTCAGATACATGGGTACGTTTTGTGTCCCCCAAACCATCCTCCATGTTAATCTCTTTAGTATGTTGTTATGGATCCATGGGAATTTCAACAACTACCATATTCGGAAAGCGAGAGACATCAACATGTGGCACCCCACCCCCAACAATAGGAGAAAACTCATGAAGCTGAGCCTCCACATCAAATTGGATAGGTTGGGTTCTTGGAGAAACCTCCTCAATATCTGAGGAATATGGATCTATATATTGTCAACCTTTTGGCTTAGTTATTATCTTCTTCTTCTTTTTTGGATTCATTTTGGCTTGGGGACATGTATTCTGTAAATGGCCAGTTTGAAAACATTCCTGACATTAAAAGTTGTGTTCTCATAATCTAAAACATGGCTATAGTAGAAGTCTTGATGTTTCATTTGTATATGTCGAGGAAGATCTTTACTGAGATCCATATCTACACATATTCTAGCGAATGTAAAGACACATTTCTCTATACTTTCATTGTCCATCTTCTTGAATCTCCCAAGTTTGTTCCCAATATCCTCAATGACCTTTGAATGTTAGAAGGGTAGGGGAAGATTTGGGAGTCTCACCCAAATCAGCATAAATTAAACCACCATAGTAGTGGCATCAAATTCTGTGAACCATGGTGTAATAAAAAGGTCTACATTACCTCATAACCATGGTCCATCATTTAGTATAGTGATATTTCTTTTTGTGTGTCAAATTGTACAATGAAAAAATCCTTTAGAGCATAAATAAATGTCACATTTTGGCGTCCAAAAGGTTAAAATCCATTGATGGAGAGCCTATGGCTTAGGCCAAAAACAATTTAATCTACAAATGACGACCTTTAATTTGAGATCAGAGGAGAGGGTGGTTACCCTGAGATGTTTTATTTCCATGATGAGATCAACAAAATAAAATATTTTAAACTCAATGGCAATAACTTAAAATTTATTTCAATTAAGCAATTTAATAGCGAAATTGAAATTGGATATTGAGCAAAAATAAATCTATATATTAACTAGTAATGCAGTTATTAATTACATAACCAACAAGATTCAATTCTAAAGTTTATATTCCATCAATGCAATCAACAATTATGATTACCATAAAATGCAACATGCAAAATGCACTTATGAATTGATTAAAGGCCAACAAGTTTCTTAAATAGCATTCCCTTTCCATAAAAAAACCTATGCAATAGAGTGAAGAAATCCTTAAAATTTGAAATGCTGAAATAAACTCATAGAAGAAAATAACTACACACAAACATCCATCAAACAACACCAAGTAGTGGCCAATGATAAACAATAGTATTGGGAAACAATTTCATAGATAAGACTATCCTCCAAACTATTACCTCAATCAAATATTGAGAGCCCTCAGTCCTCAATGAATAAGGCTATAACAACTTAAAAAATACCACATTCCCATTGCAATTCCAATTTTAGTGTAGTGCCCATACCTATCGCTTTAACTCCCTCAATGATACCAGAAACTTTCACAAGGACCATGGGGAAACAAATTAAAATATGGAACCGCTTAACCAATCTTCCCCCCTTCATAAGAACTCCAATTCATGCACATAATTTGAACATAGAAATTATATTTTATTTGTATGGGTGCATCCATTTGTCATCCACATGTAAGCCCACTCACTAGTCACCCCCTCCCTCATTTGTTAGTTTAATTAATCTTCCATTGAATTTTCACATTTTATTAGTACTTATTAGCTATAAATATCTTCTTCTTTTTTCATGCAAACACTAACTTCCATTAGATATGCCTAAACATTGTACATACTACCACTAATACACTAGTATTGGTGTGCATATGAGGGAGTTACTTATGTGACTATCATGGGTAAATCTTGCAAATGTTATCCTATTTAAACATAATGAACCTTAATTTCGACATTATCTTATTTATGTTTTTGAATACTTGTGTAGTATGCAATTAAACATCAAATAATGTCACTCACTAGGTTCACCATGTTCCTTATCTTTTGCAGTACTTATGAATCATACTCTTCACCACCACCAAGTTATCCCATTAGGCACCTCCAAAATTGTCATGTTTGTCATGGCATGGGCCCCTCTTTTCTAACTAGTATACAAGTTATCCATCATGGTGTAACTATTGTAGGCATTGAAATTTACCATCACAAATTTGAAGAGTATGAATATAACTCCAACCTGTTGTGCCCTACAACAACCCCCCATTTCATATCATTAAAATTCCAAAAAACTATAATGTGAAATGGGTCCCTTTTTAATTTTTGTTTCAAATTGGTATCAATTTAAAGTTCTATTTCGCAAAAGGGCTTTTTAATAAAACCAATCAAAAAAAAAACCCGATATAAAACGATTTATCTTTATCATTGCGATAAAGCGATCGCAAGATCGCATATCGCAATGACAAAGAAAACACAATGTAAGGGACATATTGGTTTTCGCCAATGCGAAATCGCTATCGGATATCGGCAAAGCATAAAGTGACACGAGTAATGATCTTTGCTACCATGCGATGCGAAATCGGCAATCGGCAATCGGCGATAACATCTAAAGCACAACTAAGCTTATCCTCATCCGATGCGATGCGATATCGATATCGGCAATCGATGACTCACCATGCCCTCATCCTAAGCAGCACTACCAGCGATGCCCGACGCGATGCGATATCAGATATCGGCAATCAGGGATTCCAAGCAAAACCAATGCAATAACTTAGCATTTCCCCGATGCCCGATTTCGCAAAAGGTAAATGGCACATTTCTCAAAGTAACAGCCATAAAGGCAATTTGATTTGATTTATTCGTAATTAAGGCCATATCCTTTGGAAAAGCCGCTCATCCGTGTTCAAACCGCCAAATCGCCCTAACCATGCTTCAAATAAATCATTTATCCATTAATCGAAGTAATTGTAATTAATGAGACTGACAGGCCGTAACGACCATTTAATAAGAAAAGCAGGCTTGAAGCCATCCACGTATTTGATCTTAAGGCCACCTTAAGTCGATTAATTACTATGAATGCGCCAAGATATATATATTTCATTCTATTCGATTCATGATATTGTTGCATGTGTTGCGCTTATCTTTCACTCTGCGCAAAATTCTTTCACAGAAACAGAAGAAAGTGGAATGGGAAAGAAATCCAAGAAGACTACAATGCCTACTGCTCCGCCAGCCGCAGGGCTAACTGTCGTTGATCCAACTGGGAAGAACAAAGGACTAATATCAGATACAACATGCTTAAGACTCCCCAAGACCACTTGGCAGGGGACTTATAATTTGATTGAAGCCGAAGGGCCAATGGTGACCGAAGTGGAGATTCTATGCGACAATACCAGCAAATCTGATGCCAATCTAAAAGACTTGGCTAACTCCTTCCTACACAGAATAGTGGCTCGGGAGCAGGTTCTTCCTTACACAGATGTGGTAAGGTGGGCACTCCAAGAGCTCCCAATTATAAATAGACTCTTTGAAACTACGAATGGGAGGGTTTTCGGTTCGTTTCGAGCCGAAGACCTAAGGCTAATGTATCACCTGCCACGAGAAGAGAAGAAGTATAATGCTGCATTTTTGGAGAAGTTTCGAGTAGAGAACGAGACCGAATCTGAACCTATTCGAGGCTGGAGACAGAATCCAGCAAAACACAAGCATGAAACCTCGGGTAAGTACTCAGTTGACTCCCTGTGTTTACCTTACTGTTATGTTTGAATTATGATGTGTAGGCTATGGGGATTGCATGACTTTGCCAGTATCACCATAGAAATGGTCCCCCTAATTGAGGCAGCATGCAGTGGAGAAATCATGGATTGGGCGGTCATATTGTTCGACAAGTTAGCCAAAGCCATTCTTGACTTCAGGTTTGACTATCGTGTCACAGAGAGGGTTATTCCGCCATTTTACTATAGTGCATATATTATGGATGTGTTGTGTTTTAATTCTGAATTTCCTGTGCTGGGATGGAGGTGGACGTCGCAAGACCCCACACCCATTCACATATATCATCGAAAACTTTGGAAGACTAGTTATAAGCACCACCTGTACCAAATCTGCAACAGTTTTATGTTACCAATTCATTATTCAATTTTTAATAAGCCTGCCCCTAAAATATCTGAGCAAGCAGCTGTAGATTTGACTGCAGTAGCGAGTTGGTTTGGGGAGGAGAAATTCACCTATATCAGAGTTTTTGGCAGTCAGGCTAAGCCACATGTGCTACCACTTTACATCCCCGATAAGCTACTTGCCAGGGAGGTAGCTTATCAAATCAGCGTTGAAGGGGTTACCCAAACCCTGAAAAGAGCTAAAAAACATGTTTGGCCTTCTTTTCCATTGCGAATTGGAATGTATACCCTGCATGATATCAAGCATGCAGAGAAGGAAGCTGGGAAAATGAATTTTCTCACCCTGACCACTCTGCCAAGGAGGCAGTATGATCCAAGAAAGATCGCTTACAATGCGCTCGACCAGGCCAAATTGGCCAAGGTCGAGCACAAAGAAGACAAATTCGAAGATTTATTCGCATCAGCTGAATCACTATATCAAGTCAAGTCGCTTGCCCGAAATGTTTATAATGATGAAGGGCTAGTTGAGTTTAACA
>APFE030666777.1:0-34042 GCA_000404065.3 Pinus taeda | reverse complement strand
TTTAGGAGCTCGGCTGTCCAACTGAAGTGTAACTGCGGCTTTGTGAGGCAGTCAACAGTTGATGACTGTTGTTCCTGTAGGACAGCTGGCTACTTCTGAGGCTCGGAGGGGAGATTGATTGGAGCTCGGAGTTCTCGGTGGGAATCACGAGGAATGTCCCAATATTGTGGACATCCTTCCACAAAGTCAGCAGTGCCACCTTATGTCTTCTTACTCCTTTTACGTTGTCTTTTGTTCCCTTTTTCCATGCTAAAACCTGGAATCACAATGCATTAGTCACGTGGATAAAGTGTCTAACCTTCCTCCTACAAACAACATGAAATAACTAAGAAATGCATGCATAAGCAAATAAAGATGAATGGTTTGAGCAAGTAAAGTAGGCCAAAATGAGCCCGAATTGTACCAAAATTGGGGCTCATCAATTACCATGATCATAGGAAAGTAACGAGCTAACGTTACCAATACTGCATACCAAAACAGGGTAATTTCTTGAGATTATGATTAATCAAAAGTCAAGCGGTCTCATCACGAGCCAACTTGTTTAGTTAAAGTTACAACTAGTGAATGGCACTATCACTTTTGGCCACCAAACCAAGACAATGACCTTTAATAAGAAAAATGGAAATTTTAAGAAAAAGGAATTGTTTAGAAAAGAATGAGAAAGAAAACGAGCATATGAATCTAAATTTATCTTCAAAATTGCACTTTTACCTAGATGGGATGCTAAATCATTGTTGGTTAAAAGGTAACCCTATCGAGGCTATGGACACCTGCTAGTAGCAGAGGCTCTACCTATGATAACTGAGTACATCTAAAAGCTAATTTTCGGGAGTCCCATGTTTTTATCTTTAAAACCCAGTAATGACTGATGTAGTAAAATAAATTTTCATATTGAAGAGGATAATCAAATGGATGATAATTAAGGATATTTTGTTTTTATTATTCAAATAAATGTTACTTATCTTATATTTCATGTATTTTTGTTTCCTCAACTACCTTTATTTTGGAAGTTTTTAAAAATTTCAAAAAATAATCAGACATAAGGAGTTCTTCTAGTGAATCGCCAATTGTTGTGATATTCAACAAGGACCCCCCCCGCTCCCTCCCATTTATTGATATAATAGCTAATATTCTATCAATAAATAAGGACCCTTGATAAAAAATTTCAAAAAAAAAATTTAGCATTTAGACACATTCTTCTAAATTTTTTGAATGAAGCAAGATATCAAGCCAAAACCCTTTTGTTTGTCCAATTTAATGCCTTTAAATTTTCAATAATAAACTATCAACCACGATAGGTATACTAATGAAGGACAGATGCACTATATGTGCTAGAAGTTATTTCTTATGTTGTTATGTTCTTGTTAGGTTCTTAACTTAAGATTAGTATGGATATGGTGTCATTAATCATATTAGTGTCTTAATCCTTAAAGTGACCCGCTAATTTATTAGGAGCTATTTGTTGGAAAATATTGGGGGGCTGAATCAGTATTCCTTAGAAACTAGCACATTTAAATCATTTGAGAGAATTAGTTAATATTCGATTATCATTAATCTTTATGCAGTAACAACAGTGAATAAAAGAACACAGAAGGCACAAAATGTTTAGCTAGAAAACCCCCTTCGAGTCAAAAACCACTGAACTCTTTTCTAATAATTCTTTAATCTTCAACTACAATTTAAAAGAAAGCTCCAAATCCCTAGACTCTAGAAAAGAATTCTTCTCCAACTCCCATTGGATGGACGCTCCAACGCCTGAGATTCTTCAGTAGTCAACTGAACGGATGCTCCAACACCCAATGAGCTACAACTCACCCTAGCACCACCCTACCATCGTATAGAAGAATAAAAGAATAATGGACTCTCGTACTAGGCAAAATGGTCCACTTTACAATGATGTAGAATGATGTAGAAGAAGAAGACACACTAGACCATAACCCCAACTATGACACAACCACCTAATGATGATCCTAGACCTCCCAACACTACCTCTTCAACTCTTGGCAGATAGACACTTGTACAAATTTTACAATGATGATTTAACAATGACTTTGTACAGTGATACTTTTACAATGATTGTTTGTAGTGCTTCCCACTTGAAGACTTCATGTGGTGAACTTCTTGCTGTTGTTCTGGACCTTGATTGCTGCTCTTGTGATGCTACCCTTTCTCACTCTTCAGAAAATTAGATTATGCAATGAGTCTTCTCTTGATGAATATATAATACCTACAAAAATTTTTCAAAGAAATACCCATGACATGATAATAACAAAGCTTACATCATCTTGTATAACATATGTCATTACTAAACAAAAACAACAAATTAGAATACAGAGAAACTAATGCAATTAAGAGATGAACATGAATATACAGAATATAATTACCTGTAGCTTACCTCTGTTGCATCATTTTGCTACACCTTGACCTTTTTTGCCCTAGAAAGTCTGTTCCTTTTCACCCCTTGACAACACTTGATCTAGACTTTTTACTTGCTTTCTAGGAGCACGATATTTAATCTTGCATATCTCTACGATTTTAGATCCCTAACATGTAATCTTTGCTCCTGCAGAAGCCCTCCGAGTCTTCTTTCTAATGCCACAGGTTGGACCAGATTTGGACTCTTCAAGGCACAATTATGCCCAATCTCTCACAATGACCTAATTATGGGCTAATTCAGCAGAGAAAACTTGTACGACATACCACGTTTTATTGTTTCGTCCTTTGCCTCTGAAATTGATACAAGGAAAACTGCATTTTGTGAACTATCCTCCACGTTTTATAGAATTCCAATCCTCTTCTCTGGGAGAGAGTTATGATGATTTTCCCAAGGTCACTTCTTTGAGATGTAATTCAGTAGCCTGCAAAAACCTTAACTTCCATAGATCATATCTCCGAAAATATAGCAAACCAAGATCTAAAATTCGGTCACCATGTTCATCAGGGTTGTGAATCAAATGGGTTTTAACTTTAGAATCTAATACTTCGCAAAAATGATGTTATAACGAAAATTCCATGCTCACTACATTTTGAGGAGATATGAGATTTCTTTTTAAAGAGTTGAGATGGGATTCTATAGAGAATGTTGGAGGGATTTTAGGAGCTTAAAAAATTATTAATTATTGACTATTCAATTACCAGAACCAATAATGAGTACCATGCCACAACCCATAGGATTTTAGCCCACTGACTAGGGTTACTAACTGCAAACATGAATATCTCTTAAATTGTGAAGAGTTACTTGCATGCAATATATCAATGGAAACATATCGACGAGTAGAATCTATATAGAATATCCTTGGCTCAAAATAGAGTAAGTTTTCAAGTCGAAATTCCCTTGCAAGATCAGGTTAGCCTCTCGTGTTGCTTGGGTTGACATCAATGACAACCTAACATCATCTTTAGATGAATAATCTCCCCCTTTGGCATTGATGGCAACACAAGTACTCCCCCTGCGATCAAGGTACCTCTTCCTACTAGCTTCTCTCCCCCTTTGACTTCAATGGAAAAGGGTAACTCCCCCTGACACACAACCATGTTGTGGACCTGTACACACTTCCACTCCCCCTTTATTTTCTGAATAAGGAAAATCTAATGAGAACTTGGGAGAACCCCAAGCTTTTGGCAAAGATATTCAAATGCTTCACGAGGTAAATGTTTAGTGAAGATATCAGCAATTTGTTCCTTTTTACCAACATAGTCAAGTTTGATATTATTTTTAGCAACTTGTTCTCTAACAAAATGATATTTTAATGTAATGTGTTTTGTTTTTGAATGCATGACAGGATTCTTGGAGATGTTAATGGCACTAGTGTTATCACAGAATATGGGAATAGGCTCACTAAATTGTACTTGGAGATCTTGCAAAATTTGTTTCATCCAAATGACTTGAGTACAACAAGCTTCCACTACAATGTTTTCTACTTCTGTTGTAGATAGCAAGATTGAGGTTTTTGTTCTGCTCAACCATGATACGAGACAACCACCTAGATAGAATGCTACTCCAATAGCACTATTACGATCATCAATGCTTCCTACCTAATCTGCATCTGTAAAGGCCTGAATAATGAGATTGTTTCCCTTGGGATACCACAAGCCATATTCTATTGTCCCTTTTAGATATCGAAGAGTTATTTTGACGACAATAATATGTGATTCTTTCGGTGCTGCCTGGAATCTTTCTACTTATCAAACTCCTTGCATAACATCTGGTCAGAAGGCTATTATATATAGAAGACTACCAATCATAGAATTGTACAACCTCTGATCCACATCCTTAGATGAGTCGTCTATGCTCAATTTGCAACCTGTTACCATCAGAGTAAGGATGGGTTTGCAATCTTCCATTTTGAATTTCCTGCAAATTTCCTTGATGTACTTGGTTTAACTTATAAATATTCCTTTCTCTTGTTGAGATATTTGAAGACCTAAGAAGTATGTCAACTCACCAAGTAAAGAAATCTTGAACTCACTTTGCATCTTTATATCAAAGTTCTTACTTAGTCGATCCTCATTGCTACCAAAGATTATATCATCCACGTATACCTCAATGATTTTTAAATTATCCTGATCTCTTTGTACGTAGAAATTTCTATCAATAGTACCTTTCTTGAACCCTTGTGGACATAGATATCCATCAAGATGAGCATACCATGCTCTTGGAGCCTGCTTGAGACCATACAAAGCGTTCTTTAACCTACAAACATATTCTTCTTTCTCTGATAGTAGAAAACCTTCAGGTTCTTTGATGTAAACTTCTTCTTCTAATTATCAATTCAGAAATGCTAACTTAACATCCATTTGGTAGACTCGTATTTTTCTTGAACATTCATAGGTGAGAAAAATCTGAACGGCTTCCATTCTGGAAATTGGTACAAATGTTTCGTCAAAATCAATTCCTTCTGCTTGTGCATAGCCATTGCAAGCCAATCTTGCTTTGTTTTTGGTAACCTGTCTATCTTCATTCAATTTGTTCCTGAACACCCATTCAATCCCAATGACATTTTTATCTTTTGGTCGTGGAACTAATTACCAGGTGTTATTCTTCTCGATTTGATCCAATTCTTCATTCATAGTTGCTACCCAATGTTCATTCTGGCTGGCTTCCTCAAAACTATTAGGCTCAAAGGTTGCTAGAAAAGCAATGTGAGCTTGCTGTGATGAATGAAGTTGTCGACCTTTCCTTGTTCCAATTCCTTCATTTATGTCACCAAATATTTGATTTGATGGATGGTTCTTTTGAATCCATTCATTTTTTCTCTTTGGAGGAGCTTCTTGTTGTTGTTCCTATATATCTTGTTGATCATTATTTACTTCTTCTTGGTTGACAGTTGCTTCTTGTTCTACAATTTTCTCTGTACCTTTTTCAGCCTTTGTCCCAGGTTTAAAAGATTCTGAATCCTCATCATTATTCGTTAGAACACCATCTTCATCAAATGTAACATTTATGCTCTCTACTATCTGTTTTCGTCTTAGATTATAGCATTTATAGGCCTTTATTTTACGTGAGTAACCAACAAATATACCTTCATCAACATGCAATTCAAACCTACCCAACTTTTGATCTTCTCTTTTGATATAACATTTTCTTCACCATTTTTCCTTTCCATAATTCATATGGGGTCTTATTGTAATTATTTCTTAGAAGACTTCTGTTGATAATGAAGATTGTCGTATCAATTGCTTGAACCTAGAATGTTTCATCCAATTTTGATTCCTTCAGCATTTTTCTACCCATTTCTTGTATGATTCTCTTCTTTCTTTCAACAACTCCATTTTACTGAGGTGTTCATGCTGTTGAAAATTATCTTTTTATTCCATTTTCGTCACAGCATTGCAAAAATAATTTGGAAGTGAATTCTCCACCATTATCTGATCTTAGACACTTTATTTTTAAATCAGTTTCATTTTTGACCAACTCCCTGTAGATCTTAAAGCACTCAAATGCTTCTGATTTTTTCTTTAAGAAACTGATGATTGTCATCCTGGTATATTCATCTATCATTAACATGAAATATAACTCTCCATCTAAGCCTTTTGTTCCCATATGACCACATAGATCAGTAGGTATCAATTCCAATGGATGTGATGCAAAGTTTTCTTTTGTTTTAAATTTTCATTTTGTCTTCTTTCCGTGTCGACAGGCCCCGCATAGTGTGTTGGAAGGTTTTGATATTTTTACCATTTGTCTTACTTCTTCCTTTTTTCTTATCCTAAGAAGATTGTCAAATTTTATGTGACCCATTCGTTTGTGTCATAACCAGATTTCATCTTCTTTAGCTAGTAGAAATGCTTTAGTTGCTTCATCTAGAACATATATGTCATTTGGAGCTCGACTTGTTGTAGCCACAATTTTACCATACCTACCTTTCCCGATTTCACATTTTGTGGATTTGAGTAGCATTGTGTATCCTTGATCACAAATTTGTTCAACACTAAGTAGATTGTGATTCATGTTTTCAACCAATAGGACATTATTGGCTAGAGCATCTTTGTTTCCAAGACTGATGGTACTTGATCCTATAACATTTGAAGATCCATCATTTCCAAAGGACTCGGTTCCATCCTTCTTCTCTTTCAGAGATAAAAATTTGTTTCTATATCCATTCATATGCGTTGAGCAACCGCTATCAACATACCACACATCTTTTTTGTTTTGAGCCTTGAGAGAGAGAGCACAATTATCAGTGTTCTTCTTCTTCCATGTTCATTCGTTCTATGGATTCGAAGATTCTTCTAGAGGATTTTCAAGTCTGCAGTCTCTAGCCTTGTGTCTAAAGTTTCAGAATTTGTAACATTCAATATTACTTCTTAAATGTTCAAATATATTAATATTTCACTGAGCCCTAGGAGGTTCATATTTGACAGATCTCTTGGAATTGTATTGGTTCCTAGGGTACATGCGACATTCTATAGCTTTATGACCAAATTTTCGACATGAATAACAATAGTCATGAAAAATATGTTGATACCTGGATGGAAATCTTCGTCGGGGAATTGTCTTCCAAGGCTATTCTTGTGAATCTTATTCAGTGAAGTCTACATGCCTGTCATATCCTATAGGTTCATTTTATTTTGTTGTAGAAGGTCCTAATTCTTCTTCTTTGTAACTAAGGCCAGCTTTGTCATTGTAAGATTGTTGATTGTTGATGGTTTCTTCAACCACCCTTGAGCTGCTAAAATAGTTTTGGATAGTGTTTCCCTTCTTCACTTCCTTATGCAAGGAGACTACTTTGGTTTCTAATGCTTCCCTTTCTCGGTTGCTTTCTTCCAACTTATTTTGAGGTGAATCTTCAATACATTTGTGTTCTTCAACTTCAATTTTGATACCTTGAAATTGTTCTTCAAGAGTGTTGGAATGGATCTTCTCAGCCTTGAGCTCTTTTATAAGCTTGATTGCCTCAAAAAATTCTTCTATGGTCAACCCTTCTTATTCGTTGTTTGATACCTATTTTTTATTATGATTGGCCATAAACAATACTCTCTCATTGGCTTCTTCTTCACTGTCACTGTCTTCATCAAATGATGAGCTATATTTTTTAGAGATAAAGTTCCTTTTTAATCCTTTCTTCTTTCTGTGCTTGTTTAATTTCTTAAATCCTTTATTTCCTTTTGAGTTTCCATCACTTCTGTTTGGAGATTTTGTTGCGAAATTCCCAACCTCACCACAACCAAAACATATCAATGGAAGTTTACCATTGAATTTTCCCACCAAATTTTAGTTTTCTCGTAAAGTAAACATATTCTTCATCTGAAAAACCTTCTTCATCATCTTACTTTTCTTCACACTTGCAAGTGCAGGTGCAAGTCCTTGCCTTTGAAGGTTGTTTGTCCTTGTTGGTATTCTTAGATGCAATGAATGCAATTTCTATATGCGAAGTACCCTCTTCTTCATCAAGTCTCATTTCATATGCTATGAGAACTCCATGTAATTCCTCTTTGCTAAGTTTGTCCATATTTGCATTGTATTCTAATACCGATACCTTTGGGTTGAATCTTCATGGTAACGTTCTAAGAATATTTCGCATAATACTATTCTCATCAATAGGCTCTCCCAATCCTTCCAGAGTGTTGGTCATTTCATCAACATGTTGGAAGTATGCAGCGATGTTGTCATCTTCTTTCATTCTGAGTTGCTCAAATTTTTCTCTATAGATTTGAAACTTTGCTTCTTTGACATTTGAGTCACATGCATATATATTCTCAAGCTTGTCCCATATATTTTTGGCAGTTTTACAACCCAACACCTTATGATAAGAAGATTCAATAAGTCCACTGATAATAATATTCTTTGCTTTTGCATCATTTACCAAATTTTTCTTACCTTGTTCATCTGCGGTTGATGTAAAGCCATTTTGAACAGTGTCCCATACTTCATAACCTTGCACAAAGAGATAGACCTCCATTCTTCCTTTCCAGAGTGCATAATTATTTTCATTGAATAGAGGTACACCATTCTTGGTAAGCTCCATGATCTCCTTCCAGTTGTTAAACTTCGATTGAAGGAACTAAGCTCTGATACCAATTATTGGAAAATAATCGGGGTGGGGGGTGGTGGGGTTGAATCAATATTCTTTAGCAATTATAACTTTTAAATATTTTCAGAGAATTAGTTAATATTCAATTATCATTAATGTTTATGTAGTAACAACAGTGAATAAAAGAACACAGGATGCACAAAAAATTTAGGTGGAAATTCCCCTCTGGGTCAAAAACCACCGAACGTTTTTCTAATAATTCTTTAATATTCAAATCCAATTGAAAAGAAAGCTCTGACTTCCTAGAATATAGAAAAGAATTCTTCTCCAGCTCCCACTAGATGGATGCTCCAATGCCCGAGATTCTTCAGTATTCGACTGAACAGATGCCCCAACACCCAATGAGCTACAACTCACCCTAGCACCACCCTACCACACTCAAGAATTTTTCACAGGCTTGATCCTATTGGTGACTTCATGCACCAGGCTAGCACCAGCCTAACACCATATAGAAGAATAAAAGAAGAATGGAATCCCGTACCAGGGAAAATGGTCCACTTTACAATGATATAGAATGATGTAGAAGAAGAAGACAAACTATAGACCATAACCCCAACTATGACACAACCACCTAATGATGATCCTACACCTCCCAACCCCGCCTCTTTAAAACTTGGCAGATAGACACGGGTACAACTTTTACAATGATGCTTTTACAATGACTTTGTACAATGATACTTTTACAATGATTGTATGTAGTGCTTCCCACTTGAAGACTTCATGTGGTGAAATTCTTGATGTTGTTATGCACCTTGATTGCTTCTCTCATCATAATACCCTTTCTCACTCTTCAGAACATTAGATTATGCATTGAGTCTTCTCTTGATGAATATATAATACCTGCAAAAAGTCTTCAAAGAAATACCCATGACATGATAATAGCAAAACTCACCTCATCCTTCAGAACATATGTCAGTGCTAAACAAAAACAACAAATTAGAATACAAAGAAACTAATGCAATTAAGAGATGAACATGCATATATAGAAGATACTTACCTATACCTTACCTCTGCTGCATCATTTTGCTAGACCTTGCTCCTTGTTGCCCTAGAAAGTCTGGTCCTTTGCAACCCTTGACAACACTTGATCTAGTTTTTCTTTCCTTCTAGGAGCATGATATTTAATTTGATGTATATCTATGATTTTAGATCCCCAACATGTGATCTCCAGTCCTGTAGAATCCCTCTAATTCTTCTTTCCAATGCCATAGGTTTGACCCGATTTGGACTCTTCAAGATAAATTTATGCCAAATCTCTCACAATGACCTAATTATGGACTAGTTCGATAGAGCGAAATTGTATGATGTACCATTTGTGACAGGAAACTACAGTTCGTGCACTATCCATCACTTTTTACATATTCCAATCCTCTTCTCTGAGAGAGAGTTATGACGATTATCTCGAGGTCACTTCTTTGAGATGAAATTTGGAAGCATGAAAAAACCCTAACTTCCACAGATCATATCTCCAAAAATATAGTGAACCAAGATCTAAAATTCAGTGAAGACATTCATCAGGATTGTGAATCAAATGGGTTTTAATTGCAGAATCTAAGACTTTGCAAAAATGAAGTTATAGTGAAAATTCCACAATCACCACATTTGGAGGATATATGAGATTTCTTTTTATAGAGTTAAGAGGGGCTTATATAGAGAATGTTGGAGGGACTTCAGGAGCTTAAAAAATTATTAATTATTGAATATTCAATGACCAAAACCATTATGAGTGCCATGCCACAACACCATAGGGTTTTAGCCCACTAACTGGAGTTACTAACTTCAAATATGAATCTCTCTCAAACCGTGAAGAATTACTTGGAGCGTCATATATCAACGGAAACATCTCGATGAATAGAATCTATCTAGAAGATCCTTGACTCAAAATAGAGTAAGTTGTCAAGTCAAAATTCCTTTGCAATATTAGGGTAGCCCCTGCTGCTTCTTGGGTTGACATCAATGACAACCTCAGATCATATTTAGATCAACATTATTCTCTATTGAATCAGTGTATGGATGATATGGGAGTGATTCTAGACTTTACTTGTGTTAGACTATTTTGGATTTTTGTCTTCAATTTTTATGTTGCAGCTCTAATTTACTAAGTGCAAGAGAAATCTATTCTATCAAAATATAAAGGAATATTTTCTGAATTCAATTGCTAAGGAGAATACTCTCACTCTTTTACTTATTCAATTTCATCCAAACAAGACACTCCGAACAGCAGCTATGCTATGAAGTAAAAGAACAGTTGGACTACACTAGATAAAAAGCAAATGAAATATCCACACTATACCAGATAAAAATAAAATCAAATAGCTAAATTAAATTAGTTATAAAGCAAAGGAGATTTCTTATGCATATAACGATTCACTAGCAAACTCATCATACTACATTTCTTTACACAAAACATAGTATTCAAGTAATGAAAGAAATCTAATTGAAATTGGTTAAATTTCTGTTACTGGTCATTGGGGCCCTCCACAAATTATTTGACAATCTCCAATCAATGCAAAAAATTGCAAACATGAAACCAATTCTATTACTTGCAAACAAAACTCAACAAGTTGTTCACAAAAATTACATGAATTCAGTGCACACCCAAAACACAGTGCGGCCATAGTATTTATAATAAGTCTTCAGCATAACAGTATGAGCATTTCAAGCCTAAATATATTTATTTTGATCAAATATATCACTAAACAATAGATTTTCTATTCATAAAGCAAATTGATAAGATTTTGTTGAAACTCAGATTTTGTCCTAGCGATAACCTTATAGTTGACTTTGGGGGTTGACCATGATATCCCGTGACTATCTTGATGAATTGGTTCAAGGGAATAGGAAGGAATCCATGAGGGGACCATTCCTTATCCATCCATATCTTTCTTTCCTGAGATGGAGCTTCTAAACCTTGTGAATAATGGAGGGAACTACAAAAATATGGATTAGCTACAAAAACAGACCAATTCCGTAGCTGAATGCATTCTTTAACAAAACAATAGGGTATATAGACAAACATGAAGAAGAAGACATGTAATTTCTTATCTTTAACAAAACCTTGTGTCTATTACATTATTTAGGTGATAAATATAGGAAAAAGGGAGGAAATGTAGGCAAAAACGGATGGCAAGGTAAGAAAATATTTGGACTCTACACCTTTGAAAGTAAGCAAATACTCACTTTTTTCATACCGCTGAACCGAGTGTGTCAAAACACCTTGTCAACAAGCAAAACAAACAAAAAGCGATAAAAAGGAATCACCATGCTTAACCTAATATATCATTATGATTTTTTCATTTAAAACTAAGGCCTAAGGCATTTCCTATTAAAACAAAAATCTTGCATCACATATCACCATTCACAAAGGGTGGACTCTCACGAAACATGTTGAAACATGTGAAATACAATATTACAATGAGGTGGTCAACCTTATCGCATCACATCAGAAACACTTAAGAAAGGTATTAAAAATTACGAATCACGTGATCTTGTAAAATGTGATAAAATCCCAGACCCGATTAAAATCCTATTTCATAAAATAGCAATTAAAATCTTCCACGCAGTAAAAAATGCTTTATGAGGTGAAAATTCCATCAGACAAGCCTATGCTTTAAACAATAATGAACACACCACATCTTGTATCCCACAAGAAACGGTACTCTGAGAAAGTGCACAATCAAATATGCGATAATGTGATTTGCAATATTGCATCATAATCCCAAAATCAACCTTTTTGCAAATTAAAGCTCGTAATATTAAAAAACTTCCTTCTTGTTTTATGATGCGGAACATTAATGAGCAATAAATGTAGCAATAACAAACCATTAGTGGATATTTAGTGAGGGTTAATGGCATTTATGTTGAAAAGTAGCTTGATGTGATACGATATATTTTCATCTGCATTTAATTAAAACTCTTTTCTTGTCACCTTTTCAAGGTTATCTATATCATTCATCCTTGTTCTCATTCTTGCTTGTGTCTATCTGATGTCTTCCATTCTGCTCCATTTGAGGAAAAATCTGCAAGAAGATTCATTAGAAGCAATGACAAACAAGGGAAAGGTAGTTGCGTTTGAAAAGTAAAAATGATCCCTCTCTTCGCTAATACTACATGCAGTGGAGATGGAGGAATTTCAACTTGGGAGGCCATGTATGATTTGTTAGAAGAGGAAAAACCAAGGCCACTATTAGCAGAGGCCACAACCAATGCTCATGTTTCCTCTGACACCTCCTATTTCGAGACAACATGTTCTTTCCTACACCGCATATCTGCAAGACCAAAGATAATCCCATATAAAGATATGGTCAAGTGGATAATTGATGTGGTGGATGTCTTGGAAAGAGAATTCAAGAATCACAAGCAAGAGGTTATGGGATATTTTTCAGCAGAAATCCTATGGCTAATGTACCATTTACCAGAGCCACGGAAGCTCTACAATAAACAGTTCCTCAAGAAATTTTCTAAGGAGAATGAAGACCTGCCGGACGTCATGCAGACCTAGAAAGAAAGTGAAGGAAATCTCAAAAGGAATAAGACATGTATGTATTCTACGACATCTATCTCTCCCCCTTATAGGTTTGCAGCAGCAATGCTATGTAGATTGCTTGGGAAACCTGATAGCACAATATTTTCCCTAGAATGGCTTCCATTAATAGATGCAATCATGAACACAACAATAATGAATTGGGCTCCAATGGAATATAGGAGAGATAGAAGTCCCTCTTTAAGCGTTTATCCCCCATTTTTCATGACCGCCTTTGTAATGGATGCAATATGTTTTAGTTCCAAATTTCCCATTATGGGATGGATGTGGACCGCTTATGACCTGCTTCCTATCCATGTGTACTATAATATTTTGTGGGAGTCTCAGTTTCACCCCCACTTTTATAAGATTTGTGAAGGAGTTCTGCTACCTATCCATAAACAAGTCTACAACACAACTGCCCTTAGGTTTTCAAAAGCAGTTAAAGTAGATATCTTTCCTGTAGCAAGATGGTTTGGGGAGGAAACATTTACCTATATTAGAGTATTTGGGAGCATTGCTTCACCGCATGTTCTCCCATACTATGTCTTCGACAAGTTAATGTTCAAGGAGACAGCCTACCAAACGATAGGGGAAGGTGTGTTGAGTAAAGGATTGAAAGAGTAGAAGAAGGCCATTTGGCCTACATTTCCATTGCAATGTGGTGCGTTTACGTTACATGATTTTAGACATGCATGCAAAGAAGCAGAGATCATGAAGTCTTTGAAATTAGCTACAATCCCGGGAAGGAAGTATGACCCAAATGGCACTAGTAAAAACTTCACTACTATGGTGAAAGTGAAACCTTTCACCCATGAAGAGGATGCCTTCGATGACCTCTTCCTACATAAAGAAACTTTTTCAGAAGTGACGCATATGGAATCACTACTATTTTCCCCAGATTATGTTGAAGCTTTCCATGTGTATAGAGAGAGGAGATTATTGAAGGTCCCATTGGACCTACTACAAATTGAACCAATAAGGGAGCCAAATCGCAATGTAAGCTTGGAGGATAGCTCCAAAGAGAATTATGAGGAAGAAACCTAAGAGAGATCTACTCATGAGACAGAGCACTCGGAACACCAGTCTCAAAATGGGGGAGCCAATAAAAATAAAGAGTTCGAAAGGGACACAGATGGAACTACAGAGGAAATAGTTGAGCATAACATGACAATGAAATAGGTAGAAGTTCACTCCACATCCAGTCAGTTAGCAAAAAACCCCAGTTATTGATCTGGAAAAGGAATGGTAACATTTCAACAAGAAGCTTCACATAGATGAACAAACATCTGAGATACAAACTCCTAAGTAGCCACAACACAAATCAACTCAATAAATAATAGTGGAGAAACTTGTAGGCACTTAGGATGATGAACTCACTCCTACCATGCCCACTTCAGAAATTATTTTGAGAATTGAGGAAATTTGGCAACTAGATGTATTTTATAGTCCTGCCCATAAATTTATCATCAAAAGACAAAGGAAGAAAATAAAGTTAGACGCTGCAGCCATTATGACTCTTGGAATGAAGCAATGGACATTGTATGGAAGGACTCGCCCATGGACCCATCAGAAAATCTCACAAGATTGTCGCAATTTGCAGGAGCCTATGCAAAGGCAACAATTGACAAAGCGAAAGAGGTCCAAATGCTACTTAAAGAAAAGGAACAAAGAATTTTGTTGTTGGAACAACAATTGGCTTAGGAGAAATCCAATAAACAAGAAGAATTATAAGTAACCCAACTCCAGCAAGAATTTGAACAGATGAAAATACAACATCAGGTCAAAGTAACAGAAAGAGATGCAAGGATACAAGCTATGACAGATAAGTATAAATACAATCCACAAATCAACGAGTTCATAAAAGAGGCACTTAGTCTTAGCTCCCAACTAATGAAGAAGAAGGAATTTCTTTGCCAGAAAATCTCGCAAATAAGTCCTTATTGTGAGATCAATGATAAGCTAACAAGCCAAGTTGTCGACATGAAACTTGAGTATGATGAAATCCATAAAACGTTTTTTGACTTTATCACTTGGCAAGAATCAGAAGAAGGGAGAAAGGCTGATATGCCAAAACTGGAGGAATCACATAAAGACATCTTGTTGATAGATTGGGACTCTCGGCTCAAGCAAGCAGAAAGGACAATAACAATTGTAGTAGCAGAAACAAGCATCATAATAGAAGCCATCAACGAAAATCTACATGGCACCAACCAGGTTACAAAAAGCATACCAGGATTTCTTCCAAATGTCAAACAATTAGAGCAGTCATGGAGGTAGGTGTTGGGTGTGGTTTTTTACCTATTTTTTGCACATTCTTTCCCCAGTTTTGACCTTTCTATCCTCCAAGCCTATAACTTTACATGATCCATTTCCTTGTTTTCTCATCTTTTTAACCCATTCTACTATCATGTTTGTTGTATTTTACCTAATAATACGAGGCTTTATTCATTTCTGTGGCTAACTAGGAGAGTATGAAGAAGTATTTTTGGAAGCTCTTCTTCTTTTTAGGTGATGGCTTGCGAGAACAAAGCTATGGTGCAGATAGGCAACGTGGATTAACTGCAGAGGAGGGTAGAATGGTTCATTGTTACACCTTGGATGTTGTTACAGGTTGTTATTACACATTGGATGTTGTTACAGGTTGTTGTTACACATTGGATATTGTTACACTATGCACTGATACAAGATTCTGTTGTCACACCAAAAGTGTTCTCGCCAGTAATACCATGACATCCCGAACCATTATTCACTTGATGTTGTTGCACCAAAGCTAGAAAATGTGGGTATTATTCCACATAACAAATATTGGCAGTATTGATTGTTTATTTTGGAAGCAACAATACCCAAGCGGTTGCATTCATAACTAATGTATATTTACTTAGAAATAGGTTGTAACTACTTTTATATTTTATCAGCATGAGAATCATGAGATTCTCATGACTGACCTGTTTTCTAATTTTGGGTTGTAAAAAACTATAAAGGAACTCGATTTTTCATGTACAAGGACACGACATGTAGAAAAGTACTCTTACTCTGCTTTTATAATTCTAAGTTTATTCTTAATATTAATCATCATGGTGATGCTTTTACTATTCTTTAGCTGATTCATTAATTACTTTTGTGTTATTCCTATGCCCTACTGAGGAGGAAGGGCCTTCCTCTTTGGCAGAGATTGCAGTGATAGAGGTAGTGTACATTCTACTTAGCTAATTGATTTATGTTTTCTCGTGGTTGTTGTACTAATCATGGATTACATTCGCTGATGTTTCCATTTATATTATGATATTACACTGAGTTAATCAATAGAGCGGTAGTAACTAGTTAGAGTATATATTATTTCCTGTGTGGTGTGCCTTTCATTTGATAGCTGCGAAGACTAATTTAATTTTGTAGAGTGTTTTTATGTCTACATGCATGGTTTCATTCAACAAGTTAGATCAACAACATCTTTTACTATTTTCAGTATTTCCTTATTCTTGGATAGAGTGTATCGACATAGATAGTGCGAACTCCATTGAAACAACAAGACCTACCCTGGGTTGACAATTAAATGATGTAGTCTCGGTTAATTAAGATTGATTAAAACAATGCTTCATTTTGGCATCATTGTCAGGGATGGCAGTTGATGATACAGTCAGCCAAATTGTTTGTTTCATATAGAGTGTTCCTAGTCCACAGTTGTTGGGTGGTAAGATGAGAGATAAGAACCTATTCATCACTCTAACATACCTGGGTGGGCTCACAATTATGATTACTAGGCCACTTAGGGTATTTTGGTGTTTTGTTTAGCATGTCTTCAGCTCTTCAATTGTTGGGTGGTAAGATGAGAGGTAAGAACTTGCACATCTCTCTAACATACCTGGGCGAGCTCACCACTATCGAAGGTTGAGACACTTAGGATGTGAGTTAATACACATAAGGTCCATGTGTGTAATTGTAGGAATTACAAAGATACTAAAATCACCCCCCTCTCTAATTAGTCACAGGAAAAACGGGTCGTAAAAAGGAAAGGAGGAGTGTAGAGTTGGGAAGGAAGACATTTATCCAAGAACTAATCCCCAAGGTAGAAAAAGAATAGTCCAGAGGACCAAGGGATGTAAGGAAAATAGGGCCATAGAAAGATGTTACTCCTATAACAAAAGCAAAGACCTCTGATTCCTCTATCTCGGGACCATATCATTCTAAAACTAGCACCCATACCCCCAAGATCAAGAATCAAATTCATGAGCAGGAAGGGGAAGCTAGTAGCCAGAACTTGAGGATAGAGGGGTCAGGGGAAACTGAGGTGGGACATCAAACACCTGAGATGGAAAAGCACCTATTGATTTATCAATATCCAGATATAGGTAGTGCGGTGAAACAACCAGCCCCAGGGGTATCTGAGGCACTAATCGCATCTACAAGGCCATCACAAGAACAGTTTGAAGGACATATGCTACAACAAGGATTAGAGGAATTAGTTATGGGGAAAACAATGACAACAATGCTAAAACAGATGCTACTATCACCACCTTTGAGTTTCCAATTGGGAATATCATAGGTGAAGATCCTATGAAAAACATTCCTCTATCATCCTTACCATCCTTCTAGGGGATGATAGTGGAAGATCCAGACACCTTTTATTTGAGTTCAATGTCTTATGCAGAAGTTATGATTATACCTTAGATGTAAAAAAATTAAAATTATTCCTTGCTACTTTAAAAGGGGTAGTGTTGAGATGGTTCATGGGATTGGGTTCTGCTTCTATTCGAACATGGAATGATATGAAGGAGACATTCATATAAAAGTACCAGGACAATTGTAGAACTAGTGATTTAATGGAAGAGATATTTAGAATGATGCAGAAGGAGGATGAAAGCCTGGAAGATTATGTGGAAAGGTTCCACCATAATATGCATACGTCTTAACATATTGATTTAGACCAAGAAATCTTGAAGACTATATTTATTAGGGGAATGAGGGATGACTATCTTGACACCATAAACCTATTAGGAAAAGGGGAAATATTGCAAGGAGCCATTCGCTGAAACTATAAAGCTCTACCTAAGATGCTCTCAAGTATCATCCAAGGGGAGAAGTACAATTCGAGATGCCTCTGCCCAAATACAAAAATTTGCAGGCAGAGGAGTAACCAGAATGGAGATCGGGAATTTGTTTGAAAATTTCAAGACTAATATCCTCGATACTCTCTCTACCCAAATAATGATAGCACTAGTGGAAATGAGATCCTCCAAGGACAATTTTTGGGCTAAAAGCCCATGTTTTGGGTAGAATTTTGTAATAAAGTTGTAAATTTTCTGCATTTTGTGGTCGCGGAGCGGGAAGGGGTCATGAGTCATAAAGGTTGTTCGCCCTTATTTTGTAAAGTAAAGTCAGCTATAAAAGATCTACCTAGGGACTGCGGACCATGGGATTGTATAAAATGATCTAAGTAAGTAAGATCTAAGTAGTTTTCATGAGTCATAAGTTGTAGAAGAAGTCTTGGGTGATAAGGAGAGAAGTCTAAGTTTCGGGTCTTAGTGTAGGTAGAGGCTATGTAGCTGAGTGCTCAGAGGCCTAGGGTGGAAGTCTGCAGCTAAGTGCACGGACCCCTGCAGCTGTGTGTGCAGGGCAGATAGAGTCTGTAATCATATGAAGATATCAATAAAGAGAGTTATTCTACAAATTTTGTGTCTTTGTTTACTGTTAATGCATCTTGTCATATTATGTATAGATTTAATTTATAATGCTTATGTGATTTGCAAATATATGTAATTACATTGGTTAATCGAACGCAAGTAAGAATATTTGTTTACGCGGTGCTAACTGTGATTGTTTAGTAAGATAATTAAACACTTAAGGATAACTTGGAAAAATGTTCTATACACTACTTTAGCAACATGAAAGTACCTGAACCATAGGTTAGGGCTGCCCGAAGGCTAATCGTACCCCTTCGCTGAGGTACTAAAGGATGGAGTAAAGGGTTAGAGAGATAGAGACCTAGAACTTAACCACCTGCATGAAAGTAGTAATAAGAGGAATAAACCGACATCACGACCATCTTAGGGTGCAGAAACGTGGTTCCAGCATCCCCCCGTACTGCTTTGAGTGAGATTTCAGTCCGCGCTCCATGAGCTGATGCCAAAATGGCCATTAGTGTAGGGATTTGTTTGGCTAAATAGCTTTGAACCTAGGTCAGGCCCCATCAAGCCAACAAATGGTTCCATTGCTAGGACTGGAATCTGCATAAGAGATGTGTGATGTTGTATCATTGGAACCCAACTAAGAAAGGGATCAGAGACCAGTTAGATAGGAAGATTCACGAATTCACGGCGCAGGAGAACAAAAATCTGCGACTAATAAAGGAACAGTGGCTGGACATGTACTTATATATAGAGATCCACGAGATATTTTTTTGTTCCTTTCTGGTTGATCTATATGAGTGGATCGCGAAGCTACCGGATAGCCAAGGAAGGTGGAGACTTGACAGTCCTATTTTCTAGACCCCAAAGTTAGTACATAAATTGGAAGCCTCTGAGGATAAGATTTCCCGTGCTATTTATCATTGTCTCAATCACATCATAGGAGGATTTGTGACTGAATTCATGGTCGATACCTCAGTCAGCTACAGCGAAACGCATCAATTCCTTGTCAAAGGTCCGTGAGGTAAGTACTTGAAGTCTTTGAATACCTAGATTAAAATGTTATTGTGCAAAAAATGGGTTATGAAGCTACCTTGATGTTCAGAGCTAGGTGAAGTGGAAAGACTTACAAGAACAAAGGAAGAAAGGGTCCTAAATATAGTCTATTGATTTCACCTCCATTGGGTGATGAAGAGGGAGTAGCATAGGATTCTCCACGAAGTTCTATCAAATTAATAAGACAAGGATTCCCACAACTGCCACCTCCACACACACCACCTCCAGCTTCACCACCGTCACCTGCAACTTCACCTATACCACCTCCACCTCCACAATAGTTTAGCATGGTAAATTCAGTGAAACTGCCTTTGTTTAAAGGCCTGGGAAATGAGGATCCAGACCAATTTTGGTTCATTGTGAAAGCTATATGGGAAGCTCAGGGCATTACAGATGATCACATAAAGAAGGCAACGTTGGTTAGTTCTCTGTAGGATCGTGCACTGACCTGGTACATTAAATAATCCAATGATAACCCAAACACTAGAGTGGCCGACATCTAGACCGCACTAAATAAAGGGTTTAGTAGGCCTAGATCTAAGGCGCAATTGATTATAGGGTTCAAGGAAATCACGATGAAACCAGGGGAGACCCCTTGGTAGTTAGATCATAGATTGAAGTGTAAAATCTATGAATCTAATATTAACTTAATGGATGGACAACACTGTGAATGGTTTGTGGCTTCATTCATACCACACCTAAGGGTCTCACTTTCACAACGTAAAATAACAACTCAGATACAGGCCTTGGATATTGCAATGAGACTGCATGAAACACTGATGCAGGATTTGAATCTAGGGGTTCAATAGATCCATATGCAGTTGCAAAATCTTTGCATTGAAATGCAAAGCTTGAACTAGGACAGGACAGTTTGACCAGAGGTACGCGAAGAGGTATGGTGCCTGAAATGAAAGGGTTAGGGACATCACAAAGACCATTGCCCAATCTTTTCAAACTACATGGTAGTACAAGGACCAATGCCTTTGTGGCTGGAAGCTCAAGAAGGACAAAGTGTGTGGCCTACATTGTGGTGCGCTATATGTCAGGTAGTAGGAAAACATGCCACAGATAACTGTCATTTGCTGCAGAAGTTTGTACAGACATCGCAACAAATGTTCTGCAACTTCTGTAGGTCAGTAGGGCATGATGAGCCCAACTGCAGAAGCTATGAACTGATGATGGACAGAAAATCTACCTATAGGGTTCAAGCAGAAATGCTACCCCCTGACCAAAATACGGGGATGGTGCGAACAAGCTTCCAAGGGCGCAGACAAGGCTGAGGCAGAGGAGTACCTAGCAGAGGTCAGGGATAGCAAATCTGCTACAATTACGGAGGACCAGGACACTATGCTTGTGATTTTACTAACCCAACATGTCTACCGTGCAAATATTTCACTCTGTTTGAACATGAAACAGAGGATTGTCCTATGCTAATAGCGAGGATACACGAAAAAGGGGTGGAGCACCTCAATCGACTCAAAACCTGTAGATAATGAGGTCTGAGCCTAGTGAAGAGGATTCAAATTTGAATATAGTGCTTTGAAGCGGAATTGCAGCAGGGGATGATAAGGGGAAACAACCTGAAGATAGCGCATGGGTTCACAAATATTCGACAAAGGACGGTGAATTTGATTTGGAGCCCGCACGCAAAACGTTCATGGAAGTAAGGAAGAGCTTCACTGAGGTCTCCACCTTAGGGAGCAAGGATAAGCCTAATCAGGAGATGGACCCTTCTATGATTATGACCTTTCTAGAAACCTGCATGAAGTTGTTGCATGATAGCAAGGTTGTGAAGGGATTATAGGAGCTTATAAATAGATACACTAGAAATGGTCCGAGTGAACCGCGTGTGGTACAAAAGATTGGTAAGCATAAAACAAGGACAGGCTGAGAGATGAGACTAATCACGTAGAGAGGAGAGTCTGTAATGGATCAGGTTATTTTTGATCTGGGGGCAGATGTGAACGTCCTACCAAAATAGATTTTGGAACAAATGGGAAGACCCACATTGCAGTGGTGTCCAGTTAAGTTAAGGATGGACAATCAACAGAAGATCATCCCCATGGCGCAGTTGTAAGGGGTGACTGTAGATATTGAAGGCACAAGTGCATTCGCTGACTTTGAATTAATAGAAATTATATATGACAATAACCCCTACACTGCTCTCCTTATCATTAATTGGGCTACTGATACGAACAGGGTAATCAACCTCAAGAAGCAAAAGATGATATTTGAGAAGAAATTGCTCCGTGTAATAGTACCCCTGGATCATGCTACACTGAACCAGTTTGCGATTATAAGAGCGATGATTATTTGGAATGTATTTATAAGATAATAGTGTGAGACTAAGATTGGGTGAATCCAAAACGGATGGACAAATTACATGTGATTGGAGTTCCTACACCTTGGACTTTGATGGATAATTAGAACACTGGCAGAATCAGCTACATGAAGTAACCACGCTAAGTTTTAACATGATGACCCAGTCGCTACATTGTGTGTTATCGAAGGTAAGAGATCTACCCACTTATGATGGCCTGAATGATGTAGACATATTTTTGGATGCATTCAAAAGGGAGGTACTAGAAAAGCAACGCTTCTAGGTTTTAGACTGGGCATTGAGCACTATGCCCACAAGGTGGTGGGGTACGCACAAGGGTAGTTTTGAGGATTGGCGTGAATGTAGGAGGATGATGAGAATATGCTTTGGGAAGCCAAAGGTATGAATGATAGACAAGTATGATGGGAAGGATGATCCACATGCACACTTGGCCAAATGGGCTGAGGTTTATGGAGCGAAGCCCCAACCTGAATGGTTGCACTTGTTCTGTCACACCCTGGATGTCATCTCCATAAATTGGTACTTAGAAATGGAGCTCCGCCATGGTACAAGTGAATGTGATATTCTATGCGAGGGATTCATAATGACATTTAGCTTTGAAGACGACTTTGACTGTATTAAAAAAGTGCTACAAGAAGTGAAAGCAACAATATTTAGGATACCACATGATGCTTTGGACTTGATTTAACCTGATTGAACTACTCAGCTGAGTGACATGCTAGAATTCTATAATGTAACTATTGAAGAAGAATATGAGGATCCGCAAAATATTAACATCCCTAAAACAGAAGGTCACAGTGAGGTTGAAGGACCACAGATTGAGAATCCTAACATAACCATGCCACTGAAAATGAAACAGGTAAATATTGGTATGGAGGCAGAGCCCAAATTCACAAAGATTCAAGATTACTGGAATGACGCAATGGTGGATAAGGTCGCTGAATTTCTTTGCGAATACCAGGATTTTTTCCCTACCAAGTTTACGGATCTAAAAGGGATAATTGGGGACCTGGGTGTTATGAAGATCATGTTGAAGCCTGAAGCAAAGTTGGTTAAGCAAAGACCTTACCATCTAAATCTGAAGTATAAGGAGAAGGTCTGCTTAGAGCTAGAGAAGATGCTCATGACAAGCATCATTGAGTTCGTAGAAGCATCTGATTGCACGAGCCCGATGGTGGTACAGGAAAAGAAGCAGAAGGATGAAATATGGATATGCGTAGATCTCAAGAAGTTGAATGATGCTTGTGTGCATGATCCTTTCCCGACTCCATTCACTTATGAAGTGTTGGACAGTGTGGGTAGCTAGGAAGAATATTCCTTCACTAATGGGTTCTCTGTGTACCATCAGATCCAAATCACACCAAATGATAGGAGCAAGACAATCTTCGCGACTGAGTGGGGGTGTTTTCAGTACACTGTAATGCCTTTCGGATTGAAGAATGTGCCTACGATTTTTTCATGTCTAGTCATTGTGGTGTTCAAGGAATTTACTCATAAGTTCTTGGAAGTGTACTTTGATGATTGGACTGTGTTTGGGCTGGTGAAAGGCCATGTAGCAATCTTGCAACGTATGTTAGATACATGTTGAAGATACAAGATCATGCTCAATCTGAAGAAGTGTCTATGTTATGTTCCTTTTGGGACCCTTTTGGGTCATGTGGTTTGTAGATAGGGACTGATGGTAGATCCTGCGAAGATTGCAGTTATACTTAACTTAGAAGCACTGAGGAGTGTGAAACAAATGTGCACTACCCTAGGACATACAAGATATTACATAAAGTTCATCAAAGGCTATGCCCAGATCACCGCACCTATGGAGAAGTTATTGAAAAAGGATGTCACATTTTTCTGGAATGAGGATTGTAAGAAAATCTTGGATGTATTGAAAGAAAAGATGGTCACCGTGCCAGTCCTAGTCTTCCCGGATTGAAAGAAGGAGTTTCATGTACATGTCGACGCGTCATGTATAGTGTTGGGAGCAGTACTGACACAAGTTGGCCAAGGAGACTTGGACCATCTTATAAAATTCTCAAGGAGAAGGTTATCCAAGGTGGAGAAGAACTATTCCACCATCGAGCATGAAGGGTTAGCCATGGTATACGTGCTCCAGAAGTTTAGACACTACTTATTGGGTGGTCATTTTTAGATGTATACAAATCATTCCGAGCTGAAACACCTGGTTAATAAGCCTGTGTTTGGGGGGCGAGGAGAATTTGCAGGTGGTTGTTATTATTCTAGGAGTATGATTTTGAAGTTATTGTGAAACCTGGACGACTAAACGTGGGACTAGACCATCTATCACATATCAAAACATGGGAAGAGCCCACTAATTTGGTAGAAGGATTACCTGATGTACAACTGTTTGCAGTGTACCTCATAGATGGTAATTTTGAAGATATCATACACTTCTTAACAATAGGAGCTGCTCTGAAAGGTTACACTATCCAGCAGAAGGAGTTAGTGGTGTGTGCGACAGAATTTTTTGTCACTACTGGGCATCTCTACAAAATGGGGTCTGACGAAATATTGCGATGATATGTACCGAAGTTTGAAAGGAGTAGTATCCTCACGGATGCTCATGGGGGTGTTGTGGGAGGAAACTATGTAGGGAGAGAAATTGTGTAGAAGATTCTACGCCCAGGGTTGTGGTGGCCAACCCTCCATTAGGATTCAAAATCTTACTGCAAAGTGTGTGACGTGTGTCAAAGGACTGGTAGGCCATCACGGAGGGATGAGTTGCCAATGAATCCATAGATGATGTTACACCCCTTTGAGAAATGGGTGATATATTTTGTGGGACCCATTCAACGCTAAGGAAAGATGGGAGAAAGGTACATTATCACCGCAACGAGGTATTTGACTCACTAGGCGGAGGCACAATCTATCAAGGATTGCACAGGTGTGACTACTGCAAATTTCCTCTTTGAGTATGTAATAATTCGGTTTGGGTGTCCAAAGATTTTGATGAGTGATCCCAGTACCCACTTTTGGAATGAGACGATGAGCATGCTTATGGAAGAATTTCAAGTATATCACAAGAAAAGCATGCCTTATCACCCATAGGATAATGAGACGGTGAAAGACTTCAATAATGTGCTAGAAAACACGATGACCAAGGTTTGCAATGCTCAGTGAACTGAATGGGACCTAGGCATACCCATGGTACTATGGGCCTATCGACAACATGCAAGAAGTTGACTGGACAAACACCTTTAGGCTTTTATATGGTGTTGAGGCAATGATGCCCATGGAATACATTGTGCCTAGTCTATGCATAGTGGCACTCATGGGTATGACAGATCCAAGAGCCTTGGAGGAGAGGCTCGCACAGCTGGCTAAGCTTGAGGAAGAAATATTTCTAGCTGGATTTCACCAACAGGTCCAAAAGCAGCATGAAAAATCATGGCATGATCGACACATTAATATGCACCCCTTTAAGGTAAATGACCTGGTTTTGTTATATGATAACAAGTTTGATAAATTTCTAGGAAAATTTAGAACGCATTGGTTAGGGCCCTATGTCATTAAGGAGATTACTGATGGAGGAGAAATTCAGTTGGTCAAATTGAATGGAGACCCCTTTCTAGGAAAGGTGAATGGTAGTTGCTTGAAGCCATACACCAGTGGTCTAGCCATGTGACTATATGAAGGTAGCATAGTCTCAGCACTCCAAGCAACTAAAAGGAGGCACAGGACTATAAACTACACTGCCCGAGTTGGGGAATTGCGTAATTGGAGGATTGTGCGAAGCAAGGAAGTGTTAGACAATTCACGGTAGCGTGAAGGGAGTTGCGCTACCCAAGGAGAAATCATGTAGGTCGACCAGAAAGTGACCGTTAATTTCACTATTCATGACTGAGTAAATGGTGGAAGACACAAAGCAAGTAGCTGCACAGTGCACTACCGAGGTTTTGGTCACAAGGGTCAAGCTGGGATGTCTTCACGCTAAGATCTTCGCCCCTGCCAAGTGACTCGAGTGTGAGTCACGATGTTTGTGTTGGGGGCCTGTTGGGAATGGGATTCCCCAAGGATAGTTTCGGGGCTAAAAGCCCATGCTTTGGGTTGAATTTTGTAATAATGTTGTAAAGTCTTCACATTTTGTGGTCAAGAAGCATGAAGGTGTCATGAGTCATAAAGGGTTGTTCACCCTTATTTTGTAAAGTAAAGTTGGCTGTAAAAGATCTAACTAGGATTTGTGGACCATGGGATTGTATAAAAAGAGCTAAGTAAGTAAGCTTTAAGTAGTTATGATGAGTCATAAGTTGTGGAAGAAGTCTTGGGCGATAAGGAGAAAAGTCTAAGTTTCAGGTCTTAGTGTAGGTAGAGGCTCTGCAGCTGAGTGCGCAGAGGCCTAGGGTGGAAGTCCGCAGCTAAGTGCGCAGACCCTTGCAGCTATGTGTACAGGGTGGATAGAGTCTGTAATCATCTGAAGGTATCAATAAAGAGAATTATTCTATAGGTTATGTGTCTTTGTTTCCTGTTAATGCATCTTGTCATATTGTGTATGGATTTCATTTACAATGCTGATGTGATGCACGAATATATGTAATTATGTTGGTTAATCAAATGCCAGAAAGAATATTTTTTTACATGGTGCTAACTATGATTGTTTAGTAATATAATTAAACACTTAAGGGTAACTTGTAAACATGTTATATACATTGCTTTAGCAGCGCGAAAGTACCTAAACCGCAGATTAGGGTTGCGCGAAGGCCAATCGTACCCCTTCACGGAGGCACCAAAGGGCAGACTAAAGGGTTAGACAGAAAAAGCCCTAAAACTTAATGACCTATGTGAAAGTAGGAATAAGAGGAATAAACCGACATCACAACCATCTCAGGGTGTGGAAACTTGGTTCCAACATCCCCCCATACTGCTTCAGGTGAGACTTTGGTCCGCACTTTGTAGGCTGATGCCAAAAGGGCGAGTAGTGTAGGGATTTTTTTTGGCTAACTAATGTTGAACCTGGGTCAGGTCCCACCAAACCAATAAGCATAGATTAAGAAGACACAAGTAGAATCTGATAGACCTCTGGTTGTGTTTTTCCTGAATTGTCAGAAGAAACATCCTTTGAGGGAATGTGAATTGGACAACATCAGCTTGTGTAATATTTGCGAGATCGAGCATTCGACAGGGAAATGTCTGGAGCTTCCTAGACTAAAGCTAGTACACGGAGAATCAAGTGAGGAAGTGCAGTCCTCTTATTTCATCGCACCAAGGAGACCATGGCAACCACAACCTCCAAGTATGTCTCAAGATGTTTCCTCTTTCAATTCGTTGAACAATGCATATAATACTAAAAAATATTCATGGCAATATCCTACCCCTCCTTCAACATAGTTTCCTTCACCCTGGAACCAGTGGTCTCCATCTCCTCTTATTCAATAACCTCAATCTCAACCATATCCTTGGAACCATAATTGGGGAGGAAATACCCAGAATTTAGCTCTGCCTAGACTACCCATGCAACAACAATTGCAGTTACCTCATTTCCAAGCTCCCACTGCTCCACCACCTGTGCGACACCAACTACCTATGCAACCTAACCCAAATCCAAACAATAAAGTAGCTCAGACCATAGAGGCTCTGACTACCTTCCAGACCTACGTTATTACCCCCATGGGACTTAACGAAATACAACTGTGATTGAGAAAGGTAATTAAACCATGTCACTCCCCTATCATTAAAGAGGAGGAATTTGAACCATCCAAAGGAGACGCCAAAGGCTCTGAGGTGGCTACTGTGCCTACAACAACTAATATAGAGGAAGTTGTTACATCTGTAACAGCCGGCCCGTGAAGAACTGTTACTATTATAACATCCAACTCAGGGAAAGTTGATACATCTATAACATCAGACTCGATTGTTTTAACGCAGGACCCTCTGTATCCTCAGAGATTGGTTGAACCTAGGATGACTTCACAGCCCGAATCTAATTTTCTTAGGGAGTTGAAAATTTTTCATGTATGAATTCCTCTGCTACAAGCCCTTAAAGAAGTACCTATTGATGCTAAAACAGTGAAAAAATTGTGCATTAAGAAACCTAGTGGGATGCTTAAAGACCCTTCCACCATACATGTGATGGGGAAATTATATGAATTAATGACTGCTCAGCCTCTCCTAACTAAGTACAATGATCCAATAAGTCACTATCTACATTAATGATCAACCCATAGCCAACACATTGATCGATCTTAGGGCTGCCATTAATGTAATGACAAAGGACCTCTTTTTTGCTCTTAGGCTACAAGGACTTAAACATACTCCTACTGTACTTGAATTAGCAGACAGGTCCCATGTTAAACCTGATGGGATGTTAGAGGATATAGTGATTATAATAGCTTCCTAGAGGTATTCGGATGACTTCCTTATCTTGGAGCCTAAATCTAATTTGGGGGGACATCCTTTAATCCTAAGAAGACCTTGGTTGGCCACTGCGGATGCATTTATATGCTGCAAGTCGGGATCTATGGTGATCTCGGATGGCTAGGAAACAAAGAAACTTAATATTTACCCCCCAAAACCAAATATGGATGTATACAACCCTTGGTGGGATGATTTTGAGCCTCAGTAAGATCTTTCCATACCACTCCTCACTCTGAGGAAAGCCCAATATTTCAAAAATGATACAGAAGATGATGTTATTAATGGTTTTATTAGTAACTCGCTTTCTGTCACTTCTGTTAAGAATGTGAATGAGGAAGAAGAGGTGGTAGATATAGATTTTGAACAAATGAGAACCACTATGAATATTGACAGTTGTCCAATTGAGATAGAATCGGGGATTTTTTTAATGTTAACACCAACCTAACTACCGAGTAAAACCAAATGTTGTTATAGCTGTTACAGAAATACAAAAAGGAATTTGCATGGGACTATACAGATATGAAAGGGATCCACCCTAACCTATGCACTCACCATATTTATTTGAAGGATGGTTGCAAACCAGTCAAACAACCACACTCATGAATCCTACACTAAAGGAGGTGGTGAAAGAAGAACTACAAAAACACTTGAGTGCTAATTTTATTTATCCAATATCTAATAGTTAGTGGGTGTCATAGCTTGTCATCATTCCCAAAAATAATGGAAAGTGGAGATTCTGTGTTGATTACAGAGAACTCAATAAGGCCACTCAGAAGGACCATTTTCCCTTACCATTTATAGATCAATTCCTTGATACCCTCTCTAGAAAGAAATTATTTTCATTTTTGGATGGATTTAGTGGCTACAATCATATACAAATTGTCATGTGGAAAGAGTTAATCTTGCAGACAAAACCAACCTCCCTAGAAGCTTAAGGCTTTCTAGTGACAAACAAGACAATTAAGAACAATCCTTCTCTAAACATGCATTTACCATACAAGAAATCAAGTGTTTAGATCCTACCTATAGTCCAACGCTGTTGTAGTAGTCCAGCCTCGTCGATCCAGATGAGCTCCTCCTTCACTTTGAAACCTACATTCACTAACAACCAAACGATTAAATAGCACCTAAATATCTCATAAAATAAAACATATTCAACATACAGACCAAGGAGTATATGAAACAACTCATTAATAAGAAATTGTTGAGAAGAATGGACTTATTTGTATTAATAGGAAACAAAAGAAACCATTACAACCTGAGCCTTGGTGTTGTGCAAGTTCCTCCCAGGGTCCAGCAAGAGTTTTCCTCTACTTTGACAAGCTCACCCACTTCCAAATGAAACAAAAAAGGATGGTAATCTCTCCTTACATGCTTCTACAAGGAAGTCCTAATTCCAGCAGCATCTACTCTTTGGAATGTTCAGCTTTCAACCTCCCCTCCTCTGGCCCAATGCCTGTATTTATAGTGTTCTAGAGGAAGTTATTCAGGTCCAACATCAATGGGATACTCCCTCTTTTGGATGGGGTAGTTCCTCTCTTGATGGGATAGGTTCCTCTATCATAGGGATGCATGAACCATCTGGAGGCGCTCAAAACACGTCAAACAAGCTTCTAGAATGCTCTAGATTTGACCACAAGTAACTTTTTTAAGATGAAACTCATGCCTTTTGACCTTTACAGGAGTTCACACCCAGCCCTTTACATACAGAGCATGCAAGGACGCAGATATTGTGAACTTGGGATGCGTACACGCAGGCAAGGATGAGAGAATCCGCGTACCCAGAGATAAATATGTTTTTAATGACTTTCTCTCTTTCTTGAAGTTTGACATGGAGAGTAGAGGTATGAGGCTTGCCAAGGAGGATAGTATGACTGTTGATGGAGCCATACTAACTGCAAATAGTCGTGGTGACAAATTTTAGTGTAACAGATTGCCCCCTAAAGTGCGAAGCCTGTAATAGATTAGGGTTTTATATCATCTAGGAAGGGTGAAGTACTTTAACATTTCAAGGATTACCTTGTGGAGAGCCCAGTCAGAACCTGTAATTTTCAACACAAAATACATGTATAAGATTATATCATTGCTGAGGTAGGCATTCCCATACTCAGATCAAAAACTTTAACTAACAGACTAACTACTACTCTGATACAGGAATGATTTCGTAGTACATCATAATCTTAGACTCATGTAGACACAGTATGGACGCAGCCATCTGTTTATGATTGGTCTACAACATAATGAATACAAAACTCCTCGCAGCCTGGATGACGGAAACTAGATCCAGGGTCTTCATTTCTGTTCCCCGAATTGGTACGATTCTAGCCATGTGAATAAATGAGTCGATGTCGAACATGGTAGAAACCACTTGATTACCAGTCGATGATGTAAACTGTTAACAAGTGTGAGAGAGACCACCAGTGATGTTAATGGTTCTCAAAGTACCCAGTACAATCCATGAGATGTGAATGAATGATTCGATGTTGAACATTTCACGGAGTCCTTTGATCGAAATTCAATGATGTAAATTGACGTCGAAAGCGAGAAACCTGCCATTGATGCATGCAGACTTCAAGGTACTGACGATTTCTAATTCAACTCTCTAGATAATGTGCTGATGTCGATAGAAAGTGACCCGTCGCAGGCAAGCCTACAACACAAAATCATAGTTCAAGTTGAAGAAACGTTGCTGTAAGGATTGACTCAAGGATGATAAGATGGTTGATAGGTATTTTGTAGTTGAATGTTTTGTTTGCAGACCTATTGAACACATAACGACACGATAGATGGCTTGGTGACGAATGACTCAAAGTTAATGCACGGAACCTGGCTGAAGAATTTCAATGTAGTTTGATCAACTGTGGGGCAAAGGATTTCCCAACCCAAGTGAATAAAAAGTGTCGTGTTCAAGAGTGGTAATAAGGTTTTTTCTCAGACAAAAGGATAACAAATAGGTTCATTCTTCTCTCTTTTCCCCCACCATTTCTGGCAAGTACCTCTTTATTTTTTACAAGCTTGAGGAGGATAACATATGCTTGATTATAAGCTCATCCTTCGGATGAGTCCAACTTAGTTTTGATTCGAACCCTAAGAAGGAGTGGTCCGTTCCTGTTTGTAATTGAACAGGTCCTTTACTGTGAAATTTTAACGAGTCCAGTATAGGAGAAACTCGGCGTTTTTCATTTTTAGAGAGTCTGAAAAACTTAGAAGACTCCAGATTGAACCTTTTCGTAAAGTTGTGTCTCCTAAGCCCGAAAAAGTATAAAATAATACCTAGGAGAACCGCTTGATCTTGCGACCAAGGATATTTTCATAGTTAGTGTCTTTGACCTGAAAAGTAAAAAGCGATCAAGGACACGTCTTTTTATTTCCAGTATCGAATTTGAAACGACAAAAATCCGGCAATCTTTTCCTGTTTTTACGGTCAGAAAAGGGCTATAAGGGGACCGTCTTTTAATTCCGTTTTAACGAGTGTAAAAGAAACGCTCGGCAATCTTTTCATTTTTTAGGAGTCAGAAAAGATGACTCTGATGTTTGTTTTGTGAAAAATGACAAGTTTCCTTGAAAGTCCTTTTGTCCTGCACAAAAGCGACACATTACTCATACTTGTTTAAGATAGGCAAAAATACATTGAAAAATATCCTTTCATGATGAAAAATAAACAAAATTAGTATTTATTTATCCAAAAAACCTATAAAAAGACTTTTTACCATGTCATTTTTACCATTTTACTGTTGAGGGAGAGAAAAGGGCTTTTGGCAAGAAACTTCCCGTGGACTTTGCAGAGAATCCGACCGTCGGAATCGAGCGCCGTCTCTTTCAAGTATTTCACAGCATCCTCCTCTTTATTTTCATCCGATTAGAATTTCATTTTAAGACTTAATTTGATTTTTTGGGGGCTTTGGGGTTTTGAGATGCGCTTTTTGGGGTACGCAGGTATCCCATGGGTAACCTGCGTACCCCGACATTTTCCTTAATGGGAAAATGGTTGGGGTACGCAACCTACCTTCAGCACAGCTGCGTACCCACGCTCTGTTTCTGAAGGCGGGGTGCGTACGCCGCGCAAAGCGGATTTACAAAACCCAAACTCAAAATTTAACCATTATTTTTTGATTTGATGAATTCTAATGCATGTTTTTTGGTGTGTAGATTGCCCACCATGCTTGATTTGTGCGAAAGAGAACATGAAGACGTTGATTTGGCCATGATTAATCATCAACCTTCCATTGATGCTTTAAAGGCATGCGGTCTTCACAAATACTGGGCCATTCCTGGCATGAGGGCCCAGGTGCCATTCTTAGAATGGCTGGTCGAAAGGTGGAACGTCCAGGATCAGTGCTTTTATATCAGAGGGCACCAGATCGAGATAGAGCCCTCGGACATATATTTTCTCACTGGTTTTCCTAACAGGGGCGAGCACCTATCTCTATTTAGGACTAGGCCGGGTGGCCAATCCCTTGCTAGCCTCTGGCTAGAGTGGTGCAACAATCAGAACCAAGAGAAGGGGATCGAAATCAAAGTCATATCCCGACCTGAACTTATGGTGATTGCCTTTACAGTTACCAGACTCTGCGGCACAGCCGCTTTACACCTTGCCACCAGGTCCCAAATGCGGATGGCGATTGATTGCTATCGAGGCACCATTTTCAACTGGTGCGATGCTGTGCTAGCCAATATGAAGGGCCAGCTGACCAGGGCAAAGAACGGGCAATCAAAGACTTTTGGGTATGGGCCTTTGATTGTGATATTTGCCTTAGAGAGAGTTCCGATGCTGATCCCACAACATCTCACAATTGAGGTTGGGCCTCCTCGGGAGCCGAAGTTGATGCGATGGGTTGCGGTGATGGCCCAACATCCTGATGAGGGAGCGGGAGTCGCCCGATTTCCTGCAGGTTACTTTCACTGGTTGGAGAACCAGGTCTTTTCCATTCAAGATTTTCCTTATGTCGGAATGGATTTTCATGGAGATCCGGACATGGTTCTTCCATAGGGAGAACAATGGGATGACAGAGGTATATTCATTTTTCACAAGTGTTTTAAATGATCTATATTTTTGTTTTTTAAATATCGTCTCAAAACTGACAGTAAAATTTTCAAAATGCAGATGTAGGTCCACGGCGTCCAGCCAATCTCCGGCCTTTCGGGAGGAGACATCCAGCTGCACCGGTACCGGTCCCAAAAGACGTGGCTGCAGAGAAGCTAGCTGAGTTGGAGCAGGATCTAGAGCGTCTGACGGCAGATATACCAGAGACTACCATAGATGATATTGCTATCAAGATTCAACGCTATGTAGTCGCGGTCCGAGGACCTTTTAGGAGTTTCTTATGTAGTGTAGCCCGTGCAGTGGTGTCATATAGGGAGCACCACCAGTGATTGGATGGTTGCTTTGTAGACACATGTGACATTTTGGTTTTTTGTACTTATCATTTTTGCCGATCATAAGGTGTTTTTCAACCTATGATCGAAGACGATGTATATTTTTTGACACACTCTATCTATCTATCTATATATATATATCATTTTACCGGCTTATCTTGTTAAACATGTATGATGAAATGTTTTTTAAATTTACAATTATCTCAAATGTCTGTCTAATACT
>APFE030666766.1:4731-18376 GCA_000404065.3 Pinus taeda | reverse complement strand
ATAATGTTTAGTTTTAAGAAATTTTTATAATGTTTTTATCATTTTTTATTGTTTTAATTTTCAATGCTTTTTTAATGTTTTTATCATTTTTTTTGTTTTTAATTTTCAATGTTATTTTTTAATTTAATTGTATTTTTTTATGTTTTTAACTTTTATTTTCAAGGATATTGTTTTTGTTTTTATATTTATTTTATTGTTTTCTTAAATTGTATGTTTTATTTTATTTTTTAACATTTTCTTTGTTAAAAATGTTGAAATTTAACCTCAAAAAAAGACATTATTGTAGCATCATCATTTTTTGTTTCAAGGTGTTTTTTGCACACAAAAAAATGGTTTTTATTGGCTTTTACTGTCATTTTTAAAAAATATTGAAAATTTGCACCGAAAAAAATGGCATTATTCCAGCATCAACAATTTTCTTTTCCAGGTCTTTTTTGCACACATAAATTGGTTTCTATTGGCTTTTACAGTCATTTTTAAAAAATGTTCATAATTACCCATGAAAAAAGTTAAAAAATTAAAATAATTTAATAAAAATTAAGCATTATTCTAACATCAACGTTTTTCGTTTTCGAGTTGTTTTCCATGTTTTTTTTCGGGTTTTTCAGCTAGAGTTCTCATTTTGAGTTTATAGTTCTTGTTTCAAAGTTTACATTGTTTATAGCTTTAGCCTTAGGTAATACCTTAGGTAAATCCCTTGGTAATGTCGTTGGTATTCTTTGATGGGATCAAAGAATTGTTGTTGCACCAATTACTATGGGCCAATACTATAGTAATAACCCATGGTTCGGATTATGTACATGAATTTCCCTTGTAGGACCTAGATATGTACACAAACTTGTTGTAGAGGACTTGCGTATATTTTTTCAAACTTTACCTTTAATATCCATCTGTCTTTAAACTAACATTTCTTTGTCCATATTACCTGTAGCATCTATATCACTCGGCATAAACATCTTGTTATCACAATGTTGACATCTTTATCAAGTAGGTTTCCATCAAGGACAACACATTACCCATAATGCCAACATTCAAGGCCATGGGATAGAAGGATTTGGAAAAACAAGGAGTCTAATATTCTACTATATCTATGGGAAACTAGGACAAATTGCACAAGATTATCCCAATCCATGCACAATGTGCACATACTGTAAATAATTAGATCATGCTACAGAGAATTTTCCTCAGCTTATTATGAAGCAACATGAAAAGAGAGGTCTGAATGTACAAATGGTAGTTGTCAAAGTGATCATAGACCATCCACGGTTGGAGAATTTAAACTTGGAGGAACAAAGACTAAATAAAATGTACTTGAACAAGGAAGCCAACCACACGCGTGGGTAGGAAAATCCACAAAACCAACTCAAATATTCGGTCCAATAAAAGAGGAGGAAACATATAAGGAGTCCATCAGTGATATCATTGTAATAGAGAGGGCTCCATCAAGTTCAACCACATAGGAAGGGCTACCTATAAATCACATGTTACCAATGTATGACAAGTATGCACCTAGAGAAAGTATTGAATAGGTAAGCTTGATTAGAAATTTCTTGAAGATTTCTTTAGAATTAATGAAAGGTGAAACAACCTTTGGTGAGCTACATAGGATGATTTATTAATGCATAAAATAGCAGGAGTAACATACCATCCAGACCCTCTAGCACATTGTTTAGAAGGTTATGTGAAAGAAGAGAAAAAAAAAAAAAATTAGGCTTAATGTGTAGATTGGAGACTATGATATGGACTATAGGTTTTAACCCCGTATAGAAATTACCTGCATACAAATTATAAAAGGAAAAAATAAACAATGGTGAGAGCATAAAATATAAACGAGATATACACATAGATTTTCGCTTGGATCCCAAAACTGGGACTACTAGATTGAGTTTTCATTATATTACTTTCAATGTTACAATACATATATATACATGTAGAAGCATCCATAAACCCTAATCCATTAAACCTGGATTAGAACATAATCGTGGTTCCCTTCATCGGATCTACAAAATACCCTCGACAAAAAACCATCATGCCCAAAACCATGTGTGAAATCCATGCACAAAACCATAGGTAGGTCTGCCCACTTAATATAGGGTCCAAAAATAATAATCCTGGGGCACTGCCTTGGACCCCGTGCATGGGGGCTACTATCCTGCACATTATGTAAGCATGGGAAGAATATAACACAACCCAAAATTCTACCTCTTGTTTTTTCTTTCAACGTGAGAGCTTAGCCATTGATCTAGCCATGTAATGACCATTGTTTCTCTACACCAAGAGATCTTCTCAGTGCTCACAGACTTTGTCAATGCATCTGTAGTATTCTTCAAAGTGTACTCCTTTACAAGAAACACCTTTTTGTCCTTGACCATATCCCTCACGAAGTGACACTGAACATATATGTTCTTTATCTTTAAATGATAAGCAAGGTTCTTTGCCATGAAAATTTCACTTTGGCTGTCACAGTCTATCCTTATAGCTCACTGTACTAACCCCACACTTGAACAAAATCTCTACAACCAAACTTCTTCCTTGCTTTCATGAGTGGCTGCCATGTATTCATCCTCTGTAGTTGAAAATGCCACTACAGACTGTCTCTTACTCATCCAACTAACTACACCTCCAAATAGGTTAAACACATACCAACTTATAGATGTTCCCTAATCCAAATCTCCTGCCCAGTCTTCATCAAAAAAGACATGGATGTCCAAAACTCTATCCAATCCTGGTCTTTGTTCATAGCACAAACCATGATCACTATTGCCACAGAAATACCTAAAAACCCATTTCACTGTTGTCTGATGCTCCTTCCATGGTTTTGACATAAACCTTCTCAATACTCCCACTGCATGTGTAATGTCTAGTCTAGTACAAACCATTGCACACATCAGACTACCGACTACACTTCCATATGGAACATGTGACATGTTCTCTTCCTCTTCTCATGTCTTGGGACACTATTCAACAGATAATTGTATACCTACATGAATAGGAACCTTCATCGGTTTACTATCCTGCTTCTTAAACCTCTGCAGTATTGTCTCAACATACTTCCTTTGGTTTAACCAGAGCTTCCTCCTTTTATGATCTGGTTTAATTTCCATACCCAAATTATAATTTGCAGCACTAATTTATTTCATCTCAAATTTTGAGGGCAATTTTGTCTTCAAATCCCAGATAATATCTTTTTGATTTCTAATCAACAACATCTCATCCACATACAAGACTAGATAAATAAAACCATCATCAATTAATTTAAAATACACATAGTCATCTGTTTTTCTTCTGGTGAGGCCAGGTCCCTGTATAAATGTATCAAATTTCTGATCTCACATCCTTGGTGACTGTTTTAACCCATAAAGAGACCTTTTTAACTTTCATACAAGTTCTTTCGTACCCTTCACCACAAATCCTTCAGGTTGCTTCAGGTAGTTCTCTTCTTCTAGATCCCCGTGAAGAAATGTTTTCCTCACATCCATCTATTCTACCTAAAAATCAAAAGAAGTAACAATAGATAAAAATAATCTAATAAAAGCTACCTTGGAAGCAAGAGAAAAAATATCACCAAAATCAATTTTTGTCACCTGGGAATAACCTTTTTCTACCAACCAAGATTTGTATTTCTCCACCTTGCCTTACACATACAGCTTCTTCTAAAACACTGATTTTCTACCAATTGGCTTCCTTCCAACCAATAACTCCACCAAATCCCAAGCCTCATTTTTGTGCAAATACGCCATTTCATCAACCATGGCCTCTTTCTAGAGTTTTCCATCTGATGAGCCTCAGTATTGCAACAAGAATGATGCAACTCCCAAGGCTGCCAGCTTTAATTACCAACCCAAGGTTTTACAAAATTAATAGGTATCGGTACTATAAGTGCAACATACAATGTGTCCTTCCTTGGTTGTCATGAGAGAAATGAAATTCTACCTATTTGTGGGAATGAAAGACTCAATTTAAAAATACTTGTAAAGTAACATGAAATCGTATATCTACTTATTAACACACTTTTCTTATAAGATAACCCTATTTTAACCCTATTTGTCACATTTGATGTTTTAATTAATCTAAGCATGAAATCTGATCTAGGGAGTACTAACTGCTATGTGCATGTGTAATTATAATATCTCCTTTTTTAATCTTTTTGTGTTATCACTTGTTCTTTGGCAGGGGAGCCAGGTATGGAGGAAGAGGGTTAAAATGGTCTTGATGACATGAAATTCAAGTAGAGGACTAATCCCAGCTTCAATGATGACTTTTCTCAATTCGGGCTCAAAATAGGCCGCTACAAGTTTTCCTACAGGGTGTACTTGTTCTCCTACAAGATCCCTTGATTTACTACAAGATGTTACAGATTTACTATACAAAATTATAATTCATCGAATGACCAAGAAAATCAAATCCAAATTGGATAGGAATTTCTTTTTATTAACTAGAATGCCTTAGGTCCCCATTGCAAATGGAATCACTCAAAAAGACCTCTGTTAACCCATGCTAAAGAAAGAAGAAATTTACTAGTCGAAAGTCTAGAAATTCGAGAACTAGTGAGCTAGTAAATATATAAAATGCCTAACCTAATCAAGTGAAAATGCAATGGGGTGATTTTTTTTATGGACAATTTTTTTTTTTTTTTTTATCTAATTCAAGTGGAAATAAATCGATTGAATCTCGTTAGTATGCTCTATACAATAGCAGAAATTTATTGTTCTTTGCCACAAAGGAGTTCCAAAAATCTAGATTTGGGAATAAGAAAGCTAATCCAAGTAGCTTAATGATTACTATGACCTTATGACTCTTTCCCAATGATGAAATGATTCTTGTGCTCCTAAAAACTAATGTAAATTAACCATTTAACTCAATCCTACAATAAGAAATCATTAATACTAAATGCAGAAGTATAAAGAAAAAAAAACAAGAGATGGATGTGAATAAGAATTGAAAAGAAGGAAAGAAAATGATACTAAAGGGCTCTGAGGATCTTGGGATGGCCAAGCCCAAGGAAACTTAGAGACCTATGGAGGAGAATAAGATTTAGAAGCTGAATGTGACACCAATCTTCATTATTTTCATCAATACAATTACATCCCTGTAAGAAAATACAATGGAGTTGCAAAAATATGAGTTCTCTCCATAAGAAGACTAATTAAAATTTATCCTCTAAAGGAAAATTAGATTGGTACTTATACAAAATTATTAGGAATAATTCCCCATGAATGGAGGAATCTTTCCCAACCAAAATCCCTTGATTAGTGGATCTGGTTCCCAATACTAGGAATCTACATTAAATGGCAGGGAACACATTCCTACATTTTCTCAATCATTGGAGTTCCACAATATGTGACATAATTCCATGATATCTTGTTTATTTATTATTTAATAATGATCCTCCTGTTGTAGGGAGCAAGTCCCTAAATTATCTCCTCCTCCAAATCTTCATAATCAACCCAATATTCTCATAATATTCCACAAAAATAAATAATATTAGGCACAAATATGCAATTATTCATAAACCTTCCTAATGAATATATTAAAGTTAAGAATAAATTATCTAATGCAAAAAGATAGGTTTAATATGTTGAAGGACGGTCATAGGCCTTAATTTGTGTCTAATTTAGAGGCATGGGCCTTAAATTGTGTCTAATTTAGAGGCCCATCATACCCTCCTCCTGAAAGTCTCTCTCATCCTCTAAGCAACATAGTGACCTCATTGTGCCTCATTCATGGCCATGGTGGCCTCTCTCTTGCTCACTAAGAACCTTGGCTGTAAGTTCTGCAAGGAAAAGCCCAAAAACATATTTGTGCAAAGAAAAATCCTTATTTCTTGAGACCATTAGTTTTACTTCTTCCCCTTATTCAAGATTGTTCTTGAATATTTTTCAGGTTGCTAAGGTCTTCCACAACCTTATCAACCTTCTGCTACCTTGTTCCACCATTTGGAAACCTCTGAAACCTTGAAAATGTCTTTATATGAGAACTAGGACATCTCGTGGTAATTCCAGTCAAAACTATAGCAAACCCTTTTTTAGCATAAAAGATAGTCTGAGCCTAGAGTAGGCCCTCAACTTGAATCCCATGCCTTTCTCTCATTTCTATAACATCTTTTAGACCTTGGACAAAATCTAGAAAGGGACTAGACACCTCTTGGAAAGTCTCTTTTCATCACTGTAGTTTGAGTTCTGTTTTGATGGTGGATGCCTCATTTCCTTTTGTTGCCTTCTTCTTCTCTCTTGTGGCCTAGATGGTTGCCTAATGGCCTTGGATTTATCTATTTTGATTAGGTCTCTCTTAGGCACTATCATTTTGTGTTTTCTTTATTCATTCTTGTGGCAGCATTCTTCCTTCCTACAGTAGTCATTCCTTCTTCCTTCAAAGTCTTCTAACTATGTGGGAGTGATGAGAAATGGTGTAGGTTTTTGAAAAGGAAATGATTCTCTATTTGATTTTTCAACAAATGTTTAGGGTGAGATAGGGTTTGTTCTTGAAATTATGAAATAGGATGTGTGAATGATGGATAGATAGTGAATATGAAGTGGATGGATGACTTGGAGTGTTGTGGTGACTTGGCCTTTACAAAAATTTATTCTTTTAACTATTTTCCTCATTCTTAAAATTATCACCCTTCATAATTTTATTTTTCAATAGTGGATGAGTGAAGGAGTGAGCTGCAATTAACTAGTTGAAGGTAGTTGAAACTATTGACCCATCCTTAGATATAAAGCCTCATCTCTCATGCATTGACAACAAATTTCTAATTGTAATATGCTCAAGAGAAGAGGTCAAGAATATTGCATACATGTACATACCTGATGGTTGCTGGAGAGACATTCATGCTACTACTGAGTTGATGTTGTTGTGCTTCTCATGACTTAGGTACATCTTCTTGACTACCTTTTTCTTTTTTGTTGATCTTATTTTGCTGATGGGTTGTCTTTTTGTTGATCTGCAGGTGATGGCTTCCTCTATTGTTGTTGAGCTCTAGAGGAGTTTCATTGTGCATGTAGTTATGCTTCTCCTCTTTCAATAATGGTGTTGAGGGTTAGACCTAGAGTTTTCTCTTAGTTCCGAAAAGGTAGCTGTAGCTACCCTTTTTCTAAATGTTTGTGTTGTTTCTCTATTGGAAGGTAACTAGGTATTGGAATGAGTGGAAGGTGTGGCCATAGAGTGACATGGTCATGATGGGTGTTGGCTGAGATGTGGTGAGGTCAATGTCCTTTTTCTTATCCCAAAACAGGCCTGCATCATCATTTTTCCATCGGACTGCCTTTCCTGTAGATTTTTAGAACTTCCTATAGTACTACAGGAAACTCTTGTAGGAATTCAGGACAACCTCTTGTAGCAGGCTTGTTTTGTCCATATCTCCCAAATGGTAGAATGGATTAACCTAAAACTTCATGAGCACGTTGCCATAATCATTATGCACTGCCCATAAAAAAACATTTGGTCAATGGATGCATGGATCTCGAGAAAAACTAAAAAATTTTGAATGTGATGGAGGCCAATTTCTTGGAAACCATGCAATAGAATTTTCTGACATTGCTTGGGCATGTTACCATCATTAGTATGAATCACCCCATGAACCATATTTTTAAATGGATACACGGATATTGATAAAATGCAAAAATGGTTTTAGGTGATGGATTATGATTTCTCAAAAATTGTGCACTGGAATTTGCTAAAATTACTTGAGAATGTTACCATCATCCATATGCATCTCCCCATGAAACAACTTGGCACATGGATGCATGGTTTCCAAGTTATGGAAAAAAAAAAAAATTGCTCTATGTATTTTTGTTTCATGTAGTAAAACAAAGCCTTCCTGTAAATGTTTTAGGAAAAAAAAAAATTGAATGTGAAATGGTTGAGAATGATGGGTGAATGGTGGAAATAGATGAGGGTGATGGATTGGCATGTCCTTGGCCTTGTTGGAGCATTTGAGCAAAGGAGGAGAAAGTCAAAATTTGACTTGTTTTAACTAGGTTTGACCTACTTTTTCTTTCTTTGGTGGCAACTTCTTTTGTTCCTTGTAGATGTTGGAGAGCACCTACATTCATCAAAGAGATACATGGAGCAAGGATTTTTTTATTTTTGTTCCTTTCTTTTTTTTCTATGCCTGCCAGCAGCCTCAATGAGGTTTTCAACTAGTAGGTCTGCCTAGGTTCCTCAAAGGAGGTTTTCACCTAGGATCTTTTCTTTTTTCTTTTTTTTCTTTTTTCCCAACCCATTAACCACCTTATGGAGGTTTTCAATCAATGAGCCAATCCCAGGTGCCTCAAAGGAGGATTTCACCTGAGATTTTTATTTTTTCCTCTTATTTTTCATTTTTTTCTACCCTACCCTACATCAAAAAAAAAAATCACTTTCAATTATAAGAATACTTCGAATGGAGCAATGTGCATATCAAGACAACAGAAAAAATGATGTGTAGGCTTGAAATGTATGCTTTGATATGTACCTAGATTTTAGAGACCAAATGGTTTGACTTTGAAAGGATCAAGCATAGTTGAAGAATAGAGTGATGGTCTATCTTGCTATTTTTTGGAACCAAACCTCAATACAACTTTGATGTCCTTGATTTTCTCACTTATCTAGATCATTCTTCATGTCTTCGTCTACTATGACCTTCAAATATTCCTCTTTGTGTTGATTGTTCTCTTGAATACATGGAGGATTTAATGGTAACCATGAGGGAGCTCTCTCGATCTTTGATATTGCTGTATGCTCTTCATCAAGTGCAGCCCATGATTCTGTGGTCTTCTCTTTTGAATCTTCTTCTTTTGGATATGGTCCTTCAATGATATAAAGATAATCTATTTTTTGAAATACTGTTCCTGAGTTATGGTGAATACCATTAAGCTCAAGAGGAGATGTTTGGAAGCATTGTACCTCGGCATTGTAAGTGGGTTGAGCTACTTCATTGTGTGGGTTTGGAAATGGCGGTACAGGTAGTTGAGTGGGAGTCGATATTTGAGATGGATGTGGTTGGGGTTGTGGTTGTGGTGGATGTGAATGGTAGGGATGACATGGAGCTAGGTATGGAGGATATTGTGGATATTGTGGATGGTTCCCATAAGTTCCTTTCCAACCTTGTTGCCAAAATTGGTTTTGGAGTTGAGATGGCCAATGTTGCTAAGGAAAGGGTGTGTTCAAATTACTTTGATATGGATGTGCATAAGCTTGAAATTGTGAATTAGGTTCTTGCATCATACTATGTTGAATAGGATGTCATGGTCCTCTTGGAGCTACATAAATAATGAGCACTAGTATTGCAGCAAGGCTGTTGCAACTCCTGGGCTACTAGCTTTACTTATAAACCCGAAGTTCGCACAAACTTGGAGGTGATAATGTTGTATGCACAAGTAAAAGTGATGGTTATGCCTATTGTCATTAATCAGATGGTGAGAGACCACTGGGGTTCTAAGCCAGACTTCTATAGAGACAAAAGAAGCTTGATTCTTTGATGGAAGAATGGAAAATCTACTCTATGGGAGTTACTCTACTACAGTAATGGGAAAAACAACATGTAATGCTAAATCGCACCATACCCTAATTAACCATTTAAGAAGATTTTCTAAGTAGAATTTATAAATCAACACTAAAAAAATGCTACTATCTAAGTTGCAGAAGTAAAAAGCATCAAACATTCTTGATGTGTAGGCAAAGAAAGTAAACTAAATCAATTTTCACTTTTTTGGGTTTTTTAGGGAAAATCAAATATGCAAACTAATTGTTCTTGTGGATGTGATGGGTGGATGGAAGGTGTTTAAGGATGGCTAGAAGGTTTATGAAATGGTTGGATGTTGTGGATGTGTCCTAGGAGGATTTTTGCTACTTCCTAGAGTTTTCTTATCAATTTGACCTCAAAATAGGCCATTTCAGGAAAACCTACAGGATGTACTAGAAACCTACAAGATGATCCTGTAGGAGTTACAGGAAACCTACAGGATACAACTGAGAGCTAATTGTAAGGTGTTGGAGATGTTGGGAAGATTGGGAGAGGTGAGAGATGGGCGGAATGGGGGATTAGAGGTCTAGGAGCACTCAGGAGTGAATATCCAAAATAAGAGATGGCTAGATTCACTCAATGTATCAAGGGGAATCTCAATGAAAAATGATGAAAAACTAGTAAGGGTGATGGTGAAATAAGGGATGGCTGAGGTGGATGGAGTGGAAGGTGGCTACTGGTGATGAAGTATTGGTCTCCTCTTGAAGTACCTTCTCTGCTTAAAACATATGTGTCTTCCAAGAACTATGCAACTAGATACATTTTCATAAACTAGAAAACGATGAATCAATTATCTTTATTTTGCATGAGGGAAGTTGGTGAAGGAAATAAAACCATGAGTGAGATCTTATTGTAGAGATGGATATGGAAAAATATGACAATGAAATCTACCTTGCAACATTAACCAAGTATTGAATCAAAGACAACAAACTCCAAAGCTCATACAAGAACTAGAAATATGTGTTTTTGGGGCTATTTAAGGGTCCCTTCATCAAGTCATGGTATGAGAGGGAGGAAGTGAGGCCGAGACACCTGCTGAAAACCTTGTGGTGATCCTTTTTCTCCGTGCTAACCTGCTACTTGAAGGAAGGCACAAATGGAAGCAAACTATCACATAACCAATCTAACCTACACCGCTGTAATGGAAATGTAGCTACCAAACAAATGAACAATTAAGCTATGAATCTACACTAGCATACATGTACGATAAAGAGGAGCCTTGGCTACTAGGGTTGGGCACTGACCCAAGAGCTTCAACCTTGTAAGTTAACTCAGTGTTGGCTCAAAACAAAACTCATTCTTATTACCAAAACAATGGATTACATCAAAAACTGTCACAAGTCTTGCAACTCGAAAATAGAGTAGATTTTTACAATCGAAAATACGAATCCTATTGAAGTCCTAGGCCTCTCTACTTATACATCTAAATTCTCCAACGAATTCCTTAAAAATGAGGAGGCTCAACTCCCAAACTTGAGATAAACTGGTGCTTTGTCTTTCACTTGCTAGACTAACTTCTAGTCCTCATTGTTTGGTTGTTTACACTCCGAGCTGATGGAGGAATATTAGAATGGAGGGGTAGTAAATGAGGACGATTTACCTCCTATAATCCCTCTCCCTTGTCCCATTCGAGTTTTGAGCTTGGTATTTTCCAAAGTTCCTTGATTTTATCTTTTAATCCCACATTAAATGTACATTAGACTAGAAAGCAAAATATCCAACTCTAATTCATCTCCTAAAGAAAATATAATCAAAAGTATGCAATAAGTTATGAGAATAGTTGGTTTGACTAATCTAGGAGGTGAATTAAGGTCCATATAATTACCCAATGATGAGGCTCATCATCACCCCCTACTGAAATTTTTTCTTATCCTTTGAGAAACTTAGTTAATATCCATATCCTTCATGGCTCTGGTAGCCTCTCTGACCTCCCATGCCTCTATTATGGTCTCCTCTTCTTGTTCATAGAATCCTGCTTTCTTTTCTACCTCTCCCCACTGCCTCTTTTCTTCTTCTTATTTTCTCCCTTCTAGCATCCCTACGAGTAGTGGTGGAATGAGTTTTAGGCCTATCCAATTGACCTTCATCCTTTGCATAGATTGCTTATACATAGGTGTCCAATTGAGTGCCTTTCTCAACCTTTGAGGGGAGTGCCATTCTCTTATCTTTAAGTTGTGTGGCAGTGTGTTCCATCTCCTTAGGTAAGCATGTACACTATCATCTCCTAGCATCATAAACATGTCCTCAAAATGTGAAATTTCTTGCTCTTGGGCAGCAAGATATCTAGGTGCCAGTTGAGGATCATTTGCAATCAAATTATGGGTACTGATGAGGGCCATGGGATTTTATTGTTTAGCTATGATCAAAGCTGGTCCAGTTTTCTCTCTATCAAATATCCTTTTCATCTCTACAACTCTTGACTCCTCATGGTTCATCTTGTTGGCATTATGATGCATGTGTTGTACTTGATGGAAACCCTCTCATAGAAGATCATCTCACTTACATATAACTAGATGAATCTACAGAAGAGATATCAGAAGTGACTGAATGCATGGGATGCAGGACAACTCAAAGGAATCAGATGATAGTTCTAAAGTGTGATAAGTTAGCTTTGCCATCAAGTCCAAAGGGGGGGATTGTTGGCATTATGAGATAAGTGTTGTCCTTGATGGAAAACCACACAGATGACAAATCATAGTACAGGAGGTCAGCAACAAGGAATTGATGATCAATCTACAAGAGTGAAGTCATGATTATATATACGTAGGTTCATTGTGACAAAGCCGCGTATACACGCGGGTTACACATTACCACTCCGCGTATGCATATGCACGCACTTTCATGTGAGGAAAAGCATGTATATGTTGGATAACTTACCTTTGGTCCATGGCAGTTAGTCCTTGGTACTTGAACCTGTGGTTTTGGACCATGGTACCTCGTCAGATGTGTTGATCCCTAGTATTGGGTGCATGGTATTGGTTTGTTATGGCTTTGGACCATGGTATTGAGCAAGGCCTAAGACTATAAAAGGAGAAGAAGATAATTAGGTGAGAAAGTGTGAAAGTCTTGAATATCTGATGAAGGATGAGATCCAGTATGCAGGTTATGGGTTGCTTGATCTAAGCTAAGGAGGGATCTCACAAGTTGATGGTGAACAAGATCTAAGGATAGATCGGGATCAAATGGTTTGAAATGAACTATCTCTATATGGTTGAGTATGCTTGTCCTAGATCTAGATACTGACGCATGTAATGTTCTGAATTGGGTATAACTTAAGTTTGAGATAGCTGCAAGTCTTGATTGAATATTTATAGATATGTACGCGGGTCGGCTTTGGTAAAAGCGCGTATGTACACGGGTTTGGTTTGTCCAAATAGCGTACACCATTTAAGCCGTGATTTTGATGATACAGTTGGTTCTGAATATTGTTGCAGAGTTCAGTGTTCTGCTCTGGGTTCTGGTGACTGTTTTTGTTGATAGGGTTTCAGTATTGGGTGTTGATGTTGCTAAGTGTTTGTGAGATTCAATGATTCTGATGGGTCCAGTATGAAAATTGGATGAAACGTAGTCTTCAGATTATAGTGTTGTGCTTCAGTGTATCCAGTCTGAAAATTGAAGAGAAGCATGTAGCCTTCTGTAGGCCAGCACCTACGTACTAGTATCTTGGCTAGTGCAAGAGCTAAAGAGGGGGTTGTAGGTCCCTTCCAAGAGAGACTGGGAAATGAGAGAGAGTTGTAGCTCTCTGCAGGTTGTACCCTACGTACTGGTAAAAGACTGCACCAGTACATTGTAAAAGAAGTTTCTTATTAAAGGAAGATAGAAACAAATTGCAGCAGGTGGTTTTCACCCACATTGGATTTCCACCTTATGTCATGGTGTTCATGTGTGCTTCTTATGTGTGATGATCTGTTCTGTTTACTGTTCATATGGTCAATGAAGTTCTGATGCATTATCTAAAGATCAACATGTAATGGATTATCTGAATCATAAATAATCTAGATATACGCTAGTTTATTTAGACACAGTCGTGTATACACGTGGGATCGCTTAACTGAAGTAGCGTATATGTATCTAAGTATGGAAATGAAAATTTTTTACTGATCTGATAATACTGATTCACCCCCCCCCCCCCCCCCCCCC
>APFE030666756.1:80620-103271 GCA_000404065.3 Pinus taeda | reverse complement strand
AAAAAAAAAAAAAAAAACAACAACAACAACAACAACAACAACAACATCGTTTAGGGAGTCAAAACTGCTCCAAAAGTTCAGGACCTGAAAAACTGCTAAAAATAGTAAATGTTGAAATAAACAAGGAAACAATTGAAACCGAATGGAGGTCTAGGTGGAATAGGTGGGTGGCCACCAATATCCACCTGGATCATTCCTCCCCCCTTAGGAATCAATGGTCCCCATTGCGTGCAGATCCTCCATGAGATGATAAAATTTCTATTGACCTTGGTCCTTGCTGAGCCACTTGCCTTGGTGCAGGAGTTGACCAGCTTTGACAACCCGATATAGTTGGATATTCTGCTAGCGAGTGTTCTTGACCTGTGTGTCCATAATCTGATCAATTGTGGCATGTTCCATGTAGTCTAGATTTAACTCTATTGGTGTGAGTTGTTCTACAATGTCTTATGTGTCCAGTAATGGTGGGAAGTGATCTGATTTAGAATATTATTTTACAGTGCTAATAGCTTCCTCGGATTATAAACAAAATGATTTCATTGTGCTTAAGGATACATCATTTTTTTTAAAGTGAAATGAAGAGTTGTTATGTTAATTTTATGAGCAATTTAACATAAACCAAAAAAATGAACAACAACATAAACATGTACAGAACATGATCAGAAACACATTACAACAAGCACATGATAACGGAGTTCACCCCTCTTGGGCTACGTCTCCTTGGTCCAGCTTCCAATGGCTTGGGCCTCTCTATTATGCTCAAAAGTGTAAAAAAAATGTGTGTTTACAATGCTCAAATGATTTTAAAACGTGCTCCAATCAATTCAGAATACTAAAAAATGGTTATCTAGCCTTTTTTTGTATCCAATTTGGTGGGAAACTGGAGAAGTTATGAATTCCCCTTGTTTTCCCACTATTTGTTCCACAAAATGCTCCACATCCGACAGGAACCTACAATTTTGCTCCCAAAATCCGTTAATGGAGTGAGAATTTTTCCGAGTGGCGAGTCATAATCCATCGGCACCGAAAGTCCATCGCAAATCACAATCAGCAAGGATTGGTGGGCTTAAGGTTTTTGTATATAGCGGTGATTATGCAATTATGATATCGCTGACCCAACGACACTATAAACTGGAACTGTTGAACCTCTCATATCTAGGCCCTTATCGAATTTTGCAATTCGGTAGATAACTAGGGTTTTATATATGCAGAATTTTTGCACCATTATGATTTGTGGTTGCAATATCGCATCACAACCCAGTATCTTCCAGGGTTGATTCTATAACACCGACCCTTCATCGATCCGCGATTGCAATCCATCGCATCACACCTCCAGCCGTTTCTTGAAAATCGTCCCGCCTGCGATTGCGATTTGCGACATGTGGGGCCCAATGGAATCTTGCCACTTGGATCCTCCTCATTCGTTGAAGGACCTTGCCACATAATCCAACCCTACCATGTAAGCAAGTCAAATCTAAACTTTGACTTGCTCTAAATTCTGCATATGAGCTCGGATTTTAGTATCGTTCACACTATTGGAATCATAATGATGAGCTCTTCGATCTAAAGCTAAGTTTAACAAAATTATGACACTTTGATTTTTTAGCATAATTTTGAACACCTAATCACTCCTCCCCACTGGAAGCCTTTTAGACCCCAAAAGGATCACTTTCAATTGTTCAGTAGGTGAGGGTACAATTACCTCACCTTTCCAACCTCCATCCATTTGGATTTTGAAGGAATTGTACCTTTGAGCCCCACTCAAAGATAATCAATACTTCCCCTTTTTATTGTCCTTGTTCTTCTATCAAGTATAGTGTTTTGTTGAGGAACATCAAGGAATTATGGAGAAAAGTATTCAATAGATGGAATTTGAACATTCTTTCCTTGATCTTCAATCAAAGAAGGCTCATACAATCTTAAATTCTCAACATTAACAACAACATAAATTTTCATATATGAAGGCAAATCCAACCTGAAGGCATTATTACCAATCTTTTCCAAAATTTTGAATGGACCATATCTAATTGGTTTTAGCTTTTTACCTTCTCCTTGGAGCCTCTCTTTGTTAACGTGAAGCCAAACTTCATCTCCAACTTGGAACTTGTGATCTTGACGATGCTTGTCATCCCTTATTTTGTACTTTCCTTAGCTTTTCTCCAGTTGTTCTTGAACCTTTTGGTGCACTAATTGTATTTGTTCAATGAACTTTCTTGCTTTATCTATGTCGCTATGACCTTCAATAGCAATATCTTTGCCAAAATAAAATCCAAAGGACATTTAGGCCAAGTATCCCATACATTCCTCAAATGGTGAAGTTTGAGTGGAAGAGTACTTGGCTCGGTTGTAAGCATGCTGATATAGTGCAATTGTTCATCCCACAACTTAGGATGCTTGATGCAATACCCATGCAGAAGATATATCATTGTTCTATTCGCTACCTCCGTTTGACCATCTATTTTTGGATGAAAGGTTGTACTCTTTTTCAGTTTAGCGTCCATGAGTCCCCACAAGTTTGACCGAAAATTCCCCACAAAGAAAGAATCTCGATCACTAACAATGGATGTTGGCAATCCAAAATGCACCCAAGCATTCTGAAAGAATAATTGAGTAGTTTGTTCAGTGGTAACTTTCTTTTTACATGGCATCAAAATACACATTTTTTTGAACCTATTCATAACTACATACAAATAATCATGACCTATTTTCGACAATGGAAAACCTCCTACAAAATCCATAGAAACACTCTCCCACGGCCATGAAGGAACCGAAGGTGGTGTGTACAGTCCTAACTTCCTATTGCTAGGCTTATTGATTGCACATAATGACCATCCTTTAATAAAACGAGACACACTTTCAAGCATACGAGGCCAATAACAATACCTCTATAGATGTTCCACTGTCTTACTTACACCGAAATGACCAGCAATAAGAGAAGTATGTGCCTCTCTTATGATGTTAACTCTTTATCCCTGCGGAATACAAAGCTTGCCAATATGGTACAACAATTTATCATGCAAATGATAATCCAAATCCTCTAATTGATTCCTTTGACTCAAGCTTGAATATACATCTTGAAAGTATGTATTTTTCTGAACATAAATTTCATGTGAAACAAAATGATGTTTGAGGAAACTAGTTATACAAACTATAGGCTTAGAAAGTACATCAACAAACTTGTCGCTTATACCTTTCTTATACCTTTTAACCGAATGGAATAGTAGAAGAAAACACATCCAATGGAAGTGCCTTTGTCGCTGCAACTTAAACACTTTATCATTGAAAATTTTTGAATGAAAATAAATGGGCTTACCACATTGCATAAAGACTGCGCCCATGGCATAGTCACATACAACAACTTGAAACTTAAATGACTGTCTCAAGTCTGGAAAAGAAAGTACTAGAGTTGTACTGATCTTTTGTTTTAAAGCATCAAATGCCTCTCCTTGTTTGCCTCCCCACTGGAAGACCTTTTTCGCAACTTCCAACGAATGAAAATGAACTATAATAAAAGAAAAATTAACAAAATTTCCCCTCCAACATTGGGTTGCTCCCAAAAAACCTCTTATCCAAATGACTATCTTGAGGTTTCTTGCGTAAATTGAGAGCAAAGCAAACGCTTCTGTGGCTTCACGGGGATGTATGATTCTTTCACATGTGTCTGCAGGAATGGAGTCGATACCACCACAGACTGTTATGGCATGAATCTTGGAGAGGTCTAAATTTAGCTCACCTTCTCCATGTCCCACGCGGACTGCCAGAAAGCCCTTGGGAACCTGAACACGCTTGGAAGAACCCATTTCATGACTCAAGTACATCAAAGAAGATTTATCCAACATATAGTTTGACATCTTCATAAACAAATGTTCTTGGCATGCACCATCAAGTATTTTTTTCTCACACATGACATGTTCATAATGAGATTTTCAGAAAATGAAAATTTCATCCAAAGAGACTATCCTGTCTAGAAATGGCTTCAACACATATTTCTTCATATGCGTAAAAGTAGTAGGAGCATGGAAAAGATAGAAAAGCATAACAAGCTATTCAAAAAAACCTTTCTTGGTTTTAAATGTCGTCTCCCCTATATCTCCTTCAACAACTCTACTTTGATGAAAACCACTTCTTGAATCCCATTCAAGGAAATGCTTACCATTCTTCTTGGGCGCCAAAACAAGAGGTGCACCACACGGTAAAGGAGTAGGTCGAATGATCCTTTTATTCAACAATCCCTGGATTTGCGTCTAAATTTATGTGCTTTCCATCACTAACATCCTATACATGCCAATGTTAGGATGAAGACACTTTTGTTGCAACTGTAACTCAGGTTGGATTCCCCCCCGGGAAATAATCCTTTTGATTCCTGAAACATTTCATTAGATTTGTTAACAACATCAACCAAATCAGTTTTCAGGTTTGAATTACAACCATCAAACGCTTCATAATTAATATCATTCTTGGATTTGATCATGAGAAGCACAAAATTCTTGCTTGAATTCACTCTTCTTTTCATCTACCCTGCATTAAAAAATGAAAGATTTGTTTTTTTGCTGTGAGCTCTCACAATATATTCTATTCCATTTTTTTAATATGTGATATTGTTTTCATGTCAATGGAAAATATATTTTTTGTCATAAAGGTACAGACTGCCCAAAACGATGCCACAGATATCTAACAACACAACATTAAGCTCCACTTCATCCTTGAATTTTTCAGTGATTGTGAATTTCAGTTTACACTTTCTTGTAACGTGCAATTGCGCATTGTCACATACACATCCAAGTGGATATGGTTTATGATGTGGAACGGTTTCCAAATTTAAACTTTTGACAATGTTTTCAGAGATAAGATTGGCTTCAAATCTGTTATCAAACAAAGTATCAATCTTGTTACATTTTGATATCACCCTTATGTGAAATAATTCTCCTCTTTTCATTTGGAGTTTCATTATGTGAGTTTGAAGAACTAGTGTCGGCAATGGATTCTTTTCCTTTTAACCCCGTGGTTGTGATTTTAGTTTCATCACCCAAATCGAATCCCAAATCCTGTTGAGTAGTTGCAGTGGTATTTTGTTTTCCCTTGTTGTTGTTTCTTTTTCGTTTCATTTCAGGATGAAGCTTCCAAGAGTGAGCTTCATTGTGACCCTCTCTAGAACAGTGTTTTCATGTAATTTTCTCTCCTTCTTTTTTGATAGACACATTTTTCTTTGCCTTCCCTTTGAAAGCCTTTTCTTTTCCCTTACTCTTAAATGGATTTTCAATACCTTCTTCTGGGGTGTGTTCCCCTCTTGCCTCAAGATGAGTGGCTTGCACACACACATCATCTAGATTATTGGGATTAAACATTAAGATAGTATGCCTAAGGTAACTGTGTAAACCCCCTATGTACTTCAGCAAAGTGTCCTGTGACTGCAAATCCACACCTAACATCAGAGACCTTTTTCTAAATTCTTGGGTGTAATTTTGCATATTTTGACCTTTTAAGCTATCCAAAGTTCTACAAATTCATGATGGTTTTTTGCATATAAGCTAGAGGTTAGAATTGTCTTTTAATTAAAGCAATGAAATCATTCCAAGAAATAGATATCTTACCCTTTTTTTTAATCTCCTCTTGGGTCTTTGATTCCCACCATACAAGTGTTGCACCCTCCATTCTCAAGGAAGCTAATTGAATCTTTATTTCATCCTCTTGAAGGTTTTGAATCCTACAATAGACCTCCAATTGACGAATCCAATTATCAATCTTCTCTGCATTCACTTCACCATTATACATAGGCAGCTCGAATTTATCATCAAGTTTTAAAAAAGGTGATTTGCGAGTCCCTTTTCAAGAAAGATGATGAGTATGAGTAAGGGTTGTATTAGTGGATGAGTGTGAAGATGCTTGTGAAGAAGAAGATGAAGAAGATGGTGGAGAGGGTGGAGGTTTGTCTCCATTCCCACTACCTCATTTTCCATTACCTTCTTTGTCATTACCTCCTCCTGAAGAGACTTCTCCGTTAGGAGGTTTGGAACTTTCTCCTTGCAACCTGCTATTCCTATCTTCATAGAGGACCTTCACCATCTATGTCATATCAAAGAAAGACTTTCTGAAGGTCTTCTCATCTTTTGTCATTTTTTGTAGGTTCTCCTTCATGAGACGTGATCTCTGGGGTCTCAACTGCAACTTGAGGCTGAACTGGTGTTGGATATTGTGGCAACCTTTTTCTTATTCCCCTTGACCCAACTTCACGGCTTCGAACCATCTTTCCTTTACCTATTTTGAGTTTTAACCTTGTAAGCATGCCATAAACTTGCAAACAATTAAATCCTTCTTTCACAAAGAAAAACCTAGTGCTCTGATACCAAATTGATCTGATTTAGAATATTAGTTTGCAGTGCTAAGATCTTCCTCAAGTTATAAACCAAATGATTTCATTGTGCTTAAGGATTCATTAATTTTTTGCAAGTAAAATGAAGATTTTTTATGTTAATTTTATGAGAAATTTAACATAAACCAGAAAACTGAACAATAGCATAAACATGTATAGAACATCATCATAAACACATTACAACAAGCACATGATAAAGGAGTTCACCCCTCTTTGGCTACGTCTCCTTGGTCCAGCTTCCAATGGCTTTGGCCTCTCTATTATGCTCAAAAGTGTAAAAAAAATTGTGTTTACAATGCTCAAATTCTTTTGAAACTTGCTCCAATCAGTTTAGAATACTCAAAAAGCTGAGCATGGGAATGCCCGCCTCAGCTAGATCATGAAATTTTTTTGTCAAATAATGTATTGTATTGTATCTTAATGTCTATCTAGCCTCTTTTTTCATCCAATTTGGTGAAAAACTAAAGAAGTTATGACTTCCCCTTGTTTTCCTACTATTCATTCCACAAAAATCTCCACATCCGACAGGAACCCATAATTTCACTCCAAAAATCCACTAACCGAGCGATAATTTTTCCGAGCGATGGAATAATCCATCGGCACTGATTTTCCATCCCAAATCGCAATTGTCAAGGACCAGCGGGCTTAAGGTTTGTGTACGCAGTGGCAATTGTGTGATTGCGATATCGCGGACATGATGACACTATTAACTGGAACTGATGAACCTCTCGCCTCCGAGGACTTATCACATTTCACAATTCATTAGATAGAGGGTTTTAATATATGCACAATTTTTGCACTGTTGCAATTTTAGATTGTGATATCGCATCGCAACCCGGTATCTGCAGGGGCTCGATTCTGTAACACTGACCCTTCATCGATCTGCGATTGCGATCCATCGTATCGCACCTCCAACCATTTCTTGAAAACCATCCTGCCTGCAATTGTGATTTATGACATGTGGGGGCCAATGGAAGTTGGCCACTTGGCGCCTCCTCATTCTCTAAAGGAGCTTGCCACATCATCCAATCCTGCCATGTAAGCAAGTCAAATCTGAACTTTGACTTGCTCTAACTTCTGCGTACGAGCTCGGATTTGAGTGTCGTTTGCACCGTTGGAATAAGAATGATGAGTTCTTCGATCCAAAGCTAAGTTAAAAAAAAACTGACACTTTGATTTTTTAGCATAATTTTGAACACCTGATTAGGAAGTATGGTTGAAGGCGGTCCAAATTGAACATTGGGTGCAGACCAAGGAATGGGGCAATGCTAAGCTCAAAATCATTGTCTCCCACATCCTTGGTAATGGTGTAAGGACCATATCAGAGTGGTATGAGCTTCTGATGGGCTTTGGTAAGGCGTTCTTTGTTTAAATACAACCAGACTTTGTTGCCCACCTGAAACTTGTGTGGCACCAAATGTTGATCATGTCACTGCTTGTACTTGGCATTTGACTTCTCTAGGATGCTGTGAACTTGTTGGAAGATGTGTTGGATGCGTTCAATAAATCTAGTCACTTTATCTGCCTCGAACGATACATGTGTGGATGTTGTCTATGTAGTCGCCTGAGGCATGGCAACATCAATCAAACACAATGGTTGAAATCCTACACCCACTTGAAAGGGACTACAACCTGTCGAGCTATATATAACTCTATTATAATTGTGTTGCACATATGGAAGACTCTCATCCGAGGTTTGAGGATGTTTGGAGTTGTACATGCAGAGTATGTGCACTATCATCGAGTTGACGACCTTCGTCTGGCCATCAATCTAGGGATGGAAGGCAATCGACTTGGTGAGCTTGGTGCCAAATAGTGTCCAGAGGCTTGACCAGAATGTGCTCAAGAACCTGCTATATCGATCTAATATAATGGTCTACAGGATCCCAAAATGTACCCATACTCGTTCAAAGAAGAGCTTGGCAGTGTCCTCTGCTGTGATACTCTTCTTGCAGGCTACCAATATAGCCATCCTACAAACTCTATTCATGACCACAAATACACAATCATTACCATGTTTGGTAGAAGGGAGGCCAGACATATAGTCCATGGAGATGGATTCCCACAGCTAGGTGGGAGTAGGCAAAGGAGTGTACAGGCCTTACTTCTTGATGGATGGCTTGGCTATGGCGCAGGCAGTGCAGGATATGATATATTTCCCAACATCCAATTGAAGTTTGGGCCAATAGAATTACTTTTGTAGTACAGCCAATATTTTCTCCACCCCAAAGTGTCCTATGATTCGACTGTAGTGCGCCTCCCAAATCAGTTTGGTACGCTTGCTTGAAGGAACACAAATGTGGCCCAGGTAGCATAATAATGTATCTTGGAGGTGGAAATCAAGAACTTGCTTCCCATCTACTAGCATCTGGCATGTGGAGGTGAACTCTGGATAATTTTTGTATAGTTGCAACCATCCATAGGTCTCATGACCATAAGAGTTTAGAATAGTAGTCAACGTTGCAACTGGGGGTCGGTTGATGCAGTCTGCAACATGATTGGTGCACCCTTTTTATATTTAATGTTCAAGTGCAATTGTTACATATATGTAGACCACTTCTTATGGCAATTGTTCCACAACTTCCCCTGTGTCTGTATAAACTGAAGAGGTTGGTGATCGGTGTGGATGAACGTCTCCTTCCCCAGAACGTAGTGGTTCCATTGTCAGTTATTTTACACGATGAAATACATTTCTTTATCATAGGTGGGGTACTTCCGAATTGTATCAAAAAGTGTCTCACTAAGATAGGCCATTGGATGCCCGTGCTGGGTGAGGACTACACCAATAGCATAGTCTGAGGCGTTTGCCTCGATTTCAAATGGTTTTTGTAGGTCTGGCAGTGTGAGTAACGGTACAGAGCAGAGGCAACACTTCAACTCAACTAACGCCTTTTGTTGGGACTTAGACCAGGAAAAATTTTCTTTCGCCATGCCCTTAGTAATCTGACTAAAAGGCCAAGTGATATGGGAGAATCCCAACACGAACCTTCGATAAAAATTTGCAAGGCCCAAAAAGCTACGAAGCTTTGTTAGAGTGGTCGAAGTTGGCCAATCTTGAATGACTTGGATCTTGGTCGAGTCCACATGCATGCCACACTCATCTATGATGTACCCCAAGTATCGAACTTGGCTCATGCCAAATGTGCATTTCTCCAAGTTGGCACACAGTTTGCGTTGTTGAAGGGTTTGAAGGACTTGTTGAATGTGTTGCAAGTATTCTTCCCAAATCTTGCTGAAGATGGGGATGTCGTCCAGATAAACCACCAGGAATGAGTTGGTGAAGGGCTACAAGATGTCATCCATTAGCCTCATAAAAGTAGCGGGGGCATTTTTCAACCCAAAGGGCATAACCAACCATTAAATAAGGCCTTCCTTGGATTTAAAGGCAGTGTTTCATACATTTGTGGGCTCTATTGGAACCTAGCGATAACCAAACTTCAGATCAATCTTGCTGAAATACTTGGCCCCCTTGAGTTAGTCTAGCAGGTCATCAATCTGTGGGATTGGATACCTATTCCTGACAGTGATTTTGTTTAATGTCTGATAATCAATGCAGAGCCTCCAAGTTTCATCCTTATTCTGTACTAGTACAATCAGGCTCCCATAGGGTGAGGAACTTGGTCGAATGTGCCCTTTTTGCAGCAACTCCTGGATTTGTCGCTTGATCTCTTCATTCTCAAGAATGGAGGGTGATATATCATCCCTTAGGGTAGAGGTGCTCTGGGAGATATATCGATTGAATGCTTGACTTGACAATGCAAAGGTACCCATGTGGGTGAGGAGAAGATGTCCCTGTATTCTTCCATGGCCGCATCCACTGGCTTCTGTTGCTTGGAGGAACCCTTCTCAGGGGCCATGGATGTGGCTACAACCTTCCCCTTACTTCCAGAGTGAATCAGAAAGAAAACAAATTTCCCAGTCTAGGAGATGACCTTACTGCATGACTTAGCATAGATCAAAGAGATGGCGGTAGGTGGGGCCACCTCCGGTATCCTGTATAACTTAGTACCCAAAGAAATAATAACAGAGAGAGGTCTAGACTCACATACAACATGTCACTTCGATAAGTATGATTGTCCTAATAATACATCACAAACTTCAAGAGGAGAAACATCACACAGTACCTCATCCGTGAAGGGCTTGAAGTTGTAGGGAAGGTGACACTGCTGGCTGAAGTGGAGATCTCATCCTTGGTGAAGCCACCCAATGGTGTATGGTTGTGGATTTTTTGTAGTCGATAGGCCCATCCACTTCACGACCTCTGCTTAAATGAGGTTATTTTGGCTCCCATTGTCAACAATGAACTACAGCGGAGAACCCATCACCCACATCTGTGAGTGGAATAGGCACTCCCCCTCTTTTGGATATTCAGGCTCAATCTTATGGATCTTGGTGGTGGCAATAGTGGCATTGGGATCTGCGTCAATGATATGCTTCCCTTTGTCATTCCCCTTGTTAAAATCTGATTCAGAGTGGGAAGACAGGTTGAACTCAAAATCCTTCAACTCGGACACCAGTGATTTCTTGGACCAACACTCACTTGTGTTGTGAGTGGAGCTCTTATGGAACTCACACCACTTTCTCATGTCCTTATTTGTCTTCGTGGTGTTGTTCTTTTCTTACAACTTTAGGGGGTTATCCTAGGTCGCCTCACCTTGGCGTTTCCCTTTTCTATGCGGTTTGGGGGCGCCTTTGCCTTGCTTCATCTTCGCAGATCCAAAGTCTCATTTTTTATGTTTGAGCTTCTGCTCAATCTTGACAGCGTATCGGTACGTGGTGTGGATTGAGGAGATGTCCAGGAACTCCATCTCATCTTGGATGTACATGTGTAGGCAGTCGCAATACTTGAGTACCAAATGTTTCTTAGAATCCTTGATACCCAACTTCATGCAAAGGGTATGAAAAACATTGGCAAACTCTGGCACGTCTTGGTCCCTTCCCTATCGTAGTGTGGTCGACTTTATGTATTTATCCTCATAGCTCCCGACAGGGTAGTACTGCTCCTTGATGGTGTCTCGGAACGAATCCTAAGTGGGTGCGGCCGAAAATAGTGAGGGCATACTTTCATCCTTTTGCTCGCAGTAGGTTTCCCACCAGTCCTTGACGTGGGAGGAAGCTTTGAGAAGAGAAAAAGTAATATTTTCCAGGATGGAAAAATCATGAACAGAAAAATATCCTTCTAGCATATTTAACCATTTATCTATGGCGTTCGCATCTATCTGACCCTCAAATATGGGAACGTCAAAGTTAACTTGTACCTTAAAGGGTGTGCGCTTCCAGAGTATCTACTAGAAGTAGATGTGTCGCCCCTGGGTAGCCGTTGAAGGATCTGGGAAAAGTTTTCCATCATCGCATTCCTTTGTTGCTCTAGGGCCTCTTCGAGCAAGATTTTGATAGGATCTCCTGCCCCTCGTCTTTCTTTTCATCTACTATGAGAGGTCGTCAGGATTTTTGAGGCTGGTCTTGCAAAGATTTGACCAGTTCAAGCCCTAACTCCTTATATCCCGACCTTGTTGGGGACATGCAAAGAAAGACAGAGAAAGAGAAGACCGCCCCGATACCACTAATCTGGATTTAAACAGGAACGAACAAATTATACATACAACCATACATATAGAGATGCAACAAAAATAATACTTCATTTCATTACTGTAGAATATTGAAATATGCTTACAAACAGAAATGGAAATAAACTAGCTAGGGTGATGGTAGCTTATCTCTGAGAAGAGATGTGGCAGCTACATGCCTTTGAATTGTGTTACAATGAGGCTCAAAGGTCTATTTATTATTAAGAAACAATGGAAATCCATAAACATCCAAAAACCTAACCCTAGAAGATGAAACGCCAAACTGTGGGCCCCGTGTAGGTAAATTGGTACATCAACTTCCGGGGGTCATAACTTTGGCATATGATCTCCGTTTGACGCGCACAATATCTCGTTAGAAAGATCTATCTGAGAACTACAACTTTGGGAAGAGAAACATCAGTCCATAGCCCACTTTTTTTCCGAAGTTTCCAAAAAATCATCATTTAGGGCCTCATAACGGCTCCGGAAGTTCAGGACCCGAAAAACTGCTAAAAATAGTAAATTATGCTACAATTAAGGAAACTCAAAAGCTAAAAGAAACAATGGTGGGGGTCCAAGTGGACTTAGTGGGTGGCCACCAATATCCACCTAGATAAAATATGATGTGAATGATTTTGTGAAGATATAGGCATTACTGCTTAGAGATATGGCATATGCTTAGTTGATTCATGAAAGGCTATGTTTTTTATGAACATAGATTAAGGATTTTTCTACTAAAGAAAAAAAGTAAGTTGATCTTGATAAGGTCAAGAGGATGATTTTATAGTAGATATATATGAAAATATTTATGTAACATACTAGTCACAGATTGATGATATTAAAGCTACATAGTCTTATCTTGCGAATTGATGATGGACATATACAGGTTGTTGTTCTTGATGTTGCTGACAAATGCTTATGGTGCAGATCATATATGGTGTTTGATAGTTGATAACTAACATGATCTTGTTTAGGTATTTGTCTTTGTTATAAATATCATGTATATCATTTGATGTAAAGGTCATGTGGAGACCTGTGATGAAATAATTGTCATATTCAATCATGTATGGACTTTTGAGGTCGTGTCAAAAATGTAATCCCACTTGGTTGAGTGATTGATGTAAGTATGAGTCCTTGATGATAGGAAGGTCATACTTAGTTGAATTATAGAGTCATGTTCTTCATTTGAAATTCTTTCTGAATATTTAGAATGTGCTTAGGGGGAGCATGGGCAATATAGTGCAAATCATATCCAAAGGGGGAGCTTTGGTCCGCCCTTTACCCTTGATGTCAAAGGGGGAGAGTATCTTGGTGTTTGAATAACCATTATTTAATGTTTCTACAGGTTGAGGTGATAAACACCAACATAGTTGCCATAAATTCCAAAGAGGGATATTTTTGGCATTATGATCCATGTGTTGTCCTTGCTGGAAACTCACTTGTAACAGAACAAGTATATGGTAACTAAATGAATCCATAGGCTAGTTCAGAGGTGTTAGAGTGATGGAACATAATAACAGAATGATGGGACAAAGGTTTACAGATCAGAATCAAAAGTTTAATAAAAGTGAATATTTGAAGATCTATATGTGGGTTCGTCAAGGCCAAGTCATGTATACACACGAGTTTAAAGAAGCAAAGGTGCATACAGTTTTCAAACCATGGTATTGTAAATAACAAGGGTACTTACCATGGTATTTCCCTGTGGTATTGAGCCCAACAATGGTTGTTTTGATCCCATCTAAGAAAACCATTGGTTGGAGTATGGTTTTGACCCGTGATATTGAAAAGGCTAAACTATATAAGGTGGTGAAGATAAAAGTGTGTAACGTGTGCAAGTGATGGAAATCTTATGAATAGTTACGTATAAAGAAAATATGCATGTTATGGGCTTTTGATGCTTTGCTTGATCTAAACTAATTATGCACCTAAGAGTTTGATGATGAATAAGATCCAACAGATCTAAAATGACTATCAAGATTGTGAGATGATTTGATTTATGTTGATGGTGCCTTAATGCGTGATTTGTCTGTGTATCTCGAGATCTGGGTATGACTAAAGTTATATGTTGCAGTGAAGAAGTGATTTTGAATTTGTAGATCTATATGAAGGTTGGTCTCGGTGAAGCCATGTATACATGCGGGTTCATTTCTTCCAAGTCATGTACATAAAGGAAACCTAAAATTTGTAGATTTGTATGCAGGTTGGCCTCAGTGAAGTCACATATACACGCAGGTCCATTTCTTCCAAGTCACGTACATAAAGGAAACCTAAAATTGCATATCTGTACACAGGTTGGTCTCGGTGAAGTCGCGTGTACATGCAAATTCGTTTCTTCAAAGTTGTGTACATAAAGGAAGGGTTTTTGCTCATAAATGACTGATCAACTTGATCAATGTTGTTGTATATTTGATGTCTGGAAATGATGTCCTCATGCTGATCTAGGTTAAGTAATAATGTTTGAAGTATAACTAAATGAATGATGAAGTTGAATTTGGTTACATGTTGATTTGTTAAAAAGGATTATTGATGTTAATAATTGTATGAGGGTTCTATAAGATAATATAATATTTTAGAATAACTATGGTCAACTTTGTGTCTAATTCATAATTACAAGTTTTTAGTATATTGAGATCTGTACGCAAGTTTCTTTATAGAAAAGTGCGTATACATGCAGGTTTCTTTAAGAAAAGTAGTGTATACATTTTGACATATGGTTGATCAGGATTTGCAGTAAAAGGATATGGTTTTTGTGATGTGCAATATGATGTTTGATATTCTGGTTACATTGATCTAACTGTTCCAATTGATTGGTTGAGTTTTGATTAAGGTTTATTTTATAGGGTTTCGGTGATTGGTTGATTCAGTTGTGTTAGAGATTGATGATTATGTTACAGTGATGAGTTATGGTTTGAATATTGATATTGAGATTAAGAGTTTTTAGTGGGTCCAGTCTGAAATTTTGATGAAACATGGCCTCCAAGTTATGATGTGTTGTAGCAGGTGGATCCAGTATGAAAATTTATGAAACGTGGTCCCTAGAGTTGAGGTAGTTGGAGCTTCCTTCCAATGGTAGTTAGTAAATCAGATTAGGGGTTTGGATCTCCCTTCCAGTAGCAGCTCAAGAATGATTGAAGGTTTTAGCCTTCTGCAGGTTGGTGCCTGTGTACTGGTACAATTTTACACTAGTACAAGAGACAGGGGGTTGTAGCTCCCTTCCAGTAGGAACTGGAGAACAAGCGAAGGTTGTAGCCTTCTGTAGGTGGGTGCCTGTGTATTGGTATGATTCTACACCAGTACAAGATTATAAAAATATTTTGATATTAATAAGTTTGAAGACGGCATCACGCGGTGGTTTTCACCCACATTAGGCTTCATCTTAGTGTTCATGTGTGTTGCTTATGTGTGATACTTTATTTTGTTCTTACTGCACCTTCTTACTTCTTATCAAATTCTTGATAAATCTCTTACATTCTGGTTTAAGTTCAACAGATAAACAATTAGTTGTTTTACAAGTTTACTAAGCATACGCTAGTTTCTTTTACAATAGTCATGTACATACTCGAGTTGGGTTCAGTAAAGTCGCATATATATTTTAGAAAATAAAACTGTTATTATGAGTTTTCAAAATACTGATTCACATCCCCCCCCAGTATTTTTCCCAACATATGTCAGTTTTAAAATGGCCTCCTAGATCACAAGTTATTTCCAGTAAAATTTAGGTATCCCCAAAATCAAATTGCAAAGTTAAGGTGGAGGACCCTTTGGAGCAAGATAAGTTTGGAAACATTGTCGAACATAATACATATATTCGGTGGAGTGTCTATCCACATTATTGGGTGGATGTGGAAGACAACAAAGTAGTGAAAATCATTTTGTTGGCTAATGGTGGAGCCCCTTATAACAACTCATTCTAGAGGGAGACCTGTTGGCATTATGACTCAGATTTGACACATGTGCTGTCCTTGATGGCAACTCACTCAGATGACAGATCACAGTTCAGCAGGTTAACAGCTCAGAGTTAGAGATTAGACTTCACGGAATGAGGAAAGAGAAGTATACGCAGGTTCACCTTGACAAAGTAGTGTATACATGCGAGTTAGTAGACCAAAAGGTGTGTATAACATACACACGCATTTTCATAGAAAGAAAGGCGCGTACATGTTGGAAATCTAAGTTTTGGTCTGTGGTATTTGGTCCATGGTATTTTGATCCATGGTATTGTTCCTAAGTATCTGGTCCAAAGTATTGATCCCAAGTATTTGGTCCAAGGTATTGATCTTAAGTGGTTTTGGACCATGGTATTGAGAAAGGCCTAAAACTATATAAGGAGAAGAAGATCATTAGGCCAATAGTACTCAAGCATTGAATATGTGATGATGAGCAATATCTAGTGTATAGGTTATTGGGTTATGGTGCATAGCTAGATCTAAACCAAGGATGAACCTTAGCACTTGATGAAGGATAAGATCTAATGATGGGTCAAGACCTTAAGGCTTGAAGTGAAGTATCTTTATGTGGTTTGATCATTTATCTGAATAACTAGCACATGTAGTCTGTAAATATGATGATCTGGGTATAACTGAAGTCTGTAATTATTTTACTGTTTTAAATCATCATTTACAGATCTGTACACAGGTTCACTTCAGAAAAGGCACGTATACACGTTGGTTCTACATGTCAAAACAACATATACATCTTAAATTTGATTTGCAGATCTATATGCAGGTTAGCCTTGAGAAAAGTGCATATTCACACAGGTTCGACACAGGGAAGTAGCGTATGCCTTGTAAAATATGTTTTAGCTGCTTATGTTTGCTGTTGCAGTATTCTGGGTTGTGGCTTAGGTTTTGGTTACTATATTCTAGTTACAACATTCTAAAAGATCAGATTGAAGGCTAGTCAAAGTGGTTGATTGGTTCAGTTGTGAAAAGGAGATTGGTTGATGCAGATATATTTGATGATTGAATGATGGATCCAGTCTGAAAATTTATGAAACATGGTCCTTGGAAGAAAAGAGAAGGTTGTAGCCTTCTGTAGGCCGGCACCTACATACTAGTTAACATATCAGCTAATACAAGAGCTAAGGGGGTTGTATCTCCCTTCCAGGAGAAGCTAGAGAACGAGAGAAGGTTGTAGCCTTCTACAGGTAGAAGCCTGCTTACTGGTATAAGTCTGCACCAGAACAAAAATTGTAAAAAGAAGTTTCTTATTTTTAAAAAGAAGATAGAGACAATTGTAGCAGGTGGTTTTCACCCACATTGGGTTTCCACCTTATATCTTGTGTTCATGTGTGCGATTGTCTATTCTATTTTGCTACACCTGGTTACTGTTTATATGGTTTTGATGCACTAATTAAAGATCAACATATGATGAATTAACTGAATCTTAAGTTTGCAGTATATACGCTAGTTTCTTTAATCATAGTTGCGTATACACATTTGTTCCACTAACTGAAGTAGCGTATATAAATCCGATTATGGAAATGAAAAATTATTGACTTACTAATACTGATTCACCCCCCTCTCAGTATTATTTCCAACAATTGGTATCAGAGGAAGTCCTTCAAAAGAAACTTGATCGCTTGAAGGAAGATCCATCATCATGAGTAATCAAGAAAGAGAGGGATACATCAGACCTCCAATCTTTGATGGAAGCAACTTCGTTTATTGGAAGGTAAGAACCACAGCGTATCTTCAATCTCTTGGAACAGATGTCTGGGAAATCGTGGAAGGAGGATATACATTTCCATCAGCAATTCCCACAGATATGGCAGGTAAAAAGCAATATGAAACCAATGCCAAGGTTGTCAATACATTATTGGGAAGTCTATCACAATCAGAATTTGTCAAAGTGATGCAGCTCAAATCCGCCAAAGAAATATGGGACAAAATCATTCTAAGCTATGAAGGAGACACTCAGGTAAAACGTGCAAAATTTCAAACTCTCAGAATTCAATATGAAACTCTCAAAATGCACAATGATGAAAGTATAGCTAGTTACTTCTTACGTATAGATGAGATTGTTAATTGCATGAAGAATTTGGGTGAAGGGATAAAAGAAGTTAATTTAGTTGAAAAGGTTTTAAGATCCTTGTCTGCTAAGTTTGAATCAAAAGTATCTGCCATAGAAGAGAAGCACGATCTTCAGACTATTACTATGACACAGTTGCACGGGATCTTAACTACTTTCGAGATGAGAAAAGGAGGTCCATCAAATATGAGAGAAGCCACATTTAAAGCTTCGGGAAAAGAAGAACTTAATCAATCAGGATATATTTCAAAAGGAGAAGAAGAAGCAAATTTTGTCAAGAACCTCCAACAGGGTTCCGAAAGATTCAGAGGTAAACTACCCTTCAAATGTTTTGCTTGTGGAAGAGTCAGTCATTATGCTTCCAAATGTCCTCATAAAGATAAGGTTGATAAAGGTAATGAATTTGCAAAATGGAACAGAAAACAAAATATAAGTAAAAAGAGCTACTATACTCATGAAGATAGCGATGGTTTATCAAATAGTGATGAAGATGAAAATAGCAGTGATTATAGACTTCTGATGGCTTATGAAGATGATGATTTTTTAGATGCTTTAGATGAAGATGAAATTTCTGAAGAAATATCTAAACTCAAAATATGTTTAGAAGAAAAGAGTATGATTATAGATACCTTGACATTCCAACTTGCTGAAAGAGAAAAACACAATGAAAAGCTAGAATGTAAAATTGTGGGTCTAAGAAAGGATCTTGAGAAAAAAAAAGCTCTCAAACTTAGATTTGCTAAAGGATCAGATACCTTAAATGAAATTATCAAAGTACAATGCTCTCCTATGATAAAAACAAGTATTGGATACTCTAAAGAAACATCTCAATCACAAAAGTCGTCAACCTCCACTAAAAGCTATCGTGATGCTGCAAAGAGTAGCGAACAGTTCGACAATCATCAGCAACGGCATAAAGCAGATCACCAGGTGAATCAAGCTCAATTTACTTCAAGAATTAATAGAGGCCACAATCAACCTCAGGTAAACGACTCTCAAACTGCTTCAAGGAATAACAATCAACAAGTCAATAGAAGGAACTTCAACTACAATCATCCAGTTAGTAGATTCAATAATAGCAGGAACTTCTTTAATAGTCAATGTTTCTCATGTCATAATTTTGGACACAAAGTTGCTCATTGTGTTGCTTACAAAACTATCATGACTAGAGAAGCACGAAATCAAATAAATGTGACAGGGATCAAGAAAAGTTCCTATAAAAGCTTTTCTCTTCTTGAAAATGAAATGGAATGCTCACTCTGTAACAACTATGGCCATTAAGAATCTGAATGCAGGAGTAAATTTTGGCAAATATATCAAAAGGAGAAAACTCCATTAAATCCCAAAATATGGAGAAAGAAAGAATCGCAAACAAAAAGATGTGGTATAGCCCTGTATGCAGAAGGACAAGAAAACCAGTGGTACATTGATAGTGGATGCTCAAAAAACATGATAGGTGACAAAGAAAAACTATACTCATATAATGCCTTAGAAAAGGAAAATAGTGTCTCATTTGGAAACGACACTCCTGCTGTCATAAAAGGTAAAGGCTCCGTTTTCTTGAAAGAAAAAGTTAAAGCTGGGAATGTTATGTATGTTAATGGCTTAAAGCACAATCTGTTGAGTGTGAGTAAAATGTGTGATCAAGGAAATGAAGTAGTATTTTGATCAAATGGATGTGTTGTTCGTGAGCTTGATACAGGAGAAATCATGATTAAAGGGACAAGAACTCAAAAAAACCTGTACATACTCAAGGGAGGACAAAAACAGTGTTATCTAAGCAAAAATGATGAGCACTGGCTATGGCACAGAAGATTGGGGCATCTAAGCTTCTCTCAAATAAGAAAAGCTTGCAGATTGCAGGTTGTTCGTGATCTTCTTGATATCAGCATTCCAGAAAATACAACATGCAAATCATGTCAATTTGGTAAGCAAACCAGAGCACATTTCCCTGAAAAGGAAGGATCAGCTAGTAAGCCTCTTGAACTTGTTCATACTGATTTATGTGGACCATCAAGGAAAAATTCACCTCATGGAGAAGAATACTTTATATTGTTCATTGACGATTTTTCCAGAATGTGTTGGATAGGACTTCTAAAGCATAAAGATGAATCATTTGAAAAATTCAAAGCCTTCAAAGCTTGGTTGAAAATGAATCAGATCGCAAAATCAAATGCCTCATATTTGATGGAGGAGGGGAATTTACCTTGGATGAATTCTTCAACTTTTGTGAAGAACATGGAATAAAAAGGAAATTCTCCACCACAAGGACTCCTTAGCAAAATGGAGTGGTAGAAAGGATGAACATAATTGTTCAACAAATGGCTCGTGCTATGCTAGATGAGTCTAGAACTCCTACAACCTTCCGGGGTGAAGCTGCATTCACTGCAATCACTATTCTCAACAAAGCAAATGTTCGGGTAAACGGCACTCAAACTCCACATCAACTCTGGTATGGTAAGACTCCTACTGTAAAATACTTCAAAGTTTTTGGAAGCAAATGTTACATCAAAAGAACTGATGAAAAACTTGGTAATTTTGAACCCAGAGCAAATGAAGGTATTCTCCTTGGTTAATCTTCCCAAAGTAAAGGATATAAATGTTATAATAAAAGACTTGGGAAAATCATTGAATGTATTGATGTTGTGGTTGATGAAGCATGAAAAAATCCAAAACAAATAAAAACCGAAGATTATGAAGAAGATGAGGATTATCCTCCCACATCAAATCAGACTAATTCTGAAGAAGAAACTAATGAAGCACCAGAAGAAGAGATAACAGTAGAAGAAAAGACTTCGTCTAGGTATGTTTAGAAAAATCATCCAGAAGCTCAAATCTTGGGAGAAAAAGGGGCAGGTGTGCAAACTAGTAGAACCATTGCAGAGGCTTCAAGCTATCTAGCATTACTATCTTCCACTAAACCTCAAAATATAAATGAAGAATGCAAAGATGAATGTTGGGTCAAGGCGATGAATGAAGAACTTGAGCAAATTGAAAAGAACAATACTTGGGAATTAGTTCCTAGACCTCATGATAAGAATATCATAGGAACTAAATGGATATTCAAAAAAAAACTGAACGAAAATGGAGAAGTTATTAGAAACAAGGCCAGACTTGTTTGTAAAGGATATGCTCAACAAGAAGGTATAAACTTTGAAGAAATTTTTGCACCTGTTGCTAGACTTGAAGCCATTAGAATGTTCCTTGCTCTTTCTAGTTTTCAGAAATTCAAAGTATACCAAATGGATGTTAAATCTACCTTTCTTAATGGAGACTTAGAAGAAGAAGTCTATATTGAGCAACCACAGGGATTCATTCTTGGAAGTTGTATCACTTAAAACTATAGTTCACCTATGGCCAAAGATTCATATATAAAAAAAAAAATTGTTTTAAGTCAATAGGTTCTTAGGTGTGTCACTTTGAAATTAGTTTTCCAAAGGTATTGATGTGAGTCCTTGTAAAAAAACCGTTAGATACCCTCTCTCATGATAGTTAAAGCATGTCTTGTCTTGATTACATCATTCTGATTTTGCACAGTTTCGTAGCGCGATATGATTGGCTAGTTTAGCTGCGCAATCATTCTTCCACCTTTCCGCAGCATATCATTGAGCAGCCATTTCGTAGCGCGGTGTGTCATTTCATAATTTCCTGCGCTACGAAATTGGGGATTCGGGGTTTTTCTGTAGCATATTTCCTTGAAATGTCAAATCTCGGGAGGTGAGTCATTAGAACCGTTCATATGTTGTTAGTCGACGTCCTCTCCAGGTCATGATAGGATTCATTCCGCCATCAGATTTAGGATCACACACATGAAAATTATTTTTAGAAATCTTATAAGGTATGGTAGTGTCATAATGTTTATTCATGATGCATTAACGTGCCTGTTCTATGATGAACGTTTGAAAAAAGCACAAGGAAGCCCGAATTCTCATTTAAAAAGAGATCACTGCAAACGAGCCTGCATTCCAAAGCCGAAGCTGTTGTGTAAATTGAATTTGCTGATTAAGTTCTCCGTGTAAGGATATTTCGAGCGAGATGGAGAAAAGAGAGCATAGATCCGGAAGATGTCTGAGAACCGAACCAGAAGGACTTGATCTCACGCTCAAAGATGAAGGTGTTGCACGAGCTTTCAAATAGGCTGGTTGCTGGAGGTTCTGTGAAAAATTGAAGGGCGGACACACAGAGGTAACTAAAGCCTTTGCACTAAATTTCAGTGGTTTGAATTCTAAGGTTGCATTACTAGAGTTCCCTATGTCCCCGCAAGCTATTTCTGTTGTCACCAAAATTCCAAGAAGTGGACAGGAATGGTTCAAGAATTATAAGTTTGACATGACTCCATGTAAGGAGTTTCTGAAGGATCAATATGCAAACGAGGACCTCACTAAAGCGGTCCCAAGGTATTATATTAAAGAGCATTATGCTCTGCTCCTCACAGCCATCCAGAAATACCTCACATGCGAGGGAAGGAACACCAAGGTTTACTCATATCACTTCAAACTTTTGCTACATTTCACAGGGAAGGCGTCAATAGACATCCCTTTTTATTTATTCAGGAGTCTTGGTAAAATGTGCGACAAAGTTCAATATAAAAAGGATAATTATGAAACTTCACTTTTCCACCATGGTTTAATTAAGTTACTGGTGTTAGATAGCTTACAAAAAATCGGTAGGGATTGGGACTCTT
>APFE030666756.1:67935-80600 GCA_000404065.3 Pinus taeda | reverse complement strand
TGATGCAAAACTTGTATGTAGACTCAGAAAGGCTCTCTATGGTCTAAAACAAGCTCCAAGGGTCTGGTATTACCGTCTTGACAAATATCTCCATCAACAAGGTTTTTCAAAGGGATCAGTTGATAGCAATTTATACACAAATATTGACAATAATAAATTACTAATACTTGTTGTGTATGTTGATGATATCATTTTTGGTAGCAATGAAGAAGCCATGAGTCGAAATTTTGCTTCAGTAATGCAGCAAGAATTTGAAATATCCCTGCTTGGTGAGCTTACATATTTTCTTGGTCTACAAGTTCAACAAAACAAAGATGGTATTTTTTTGTCACAAACCAAATATCTCAAACATATCCTAAAAAAGTACGGCATGGAAGATTATAAACCTGTATGTACTCCACTGGTAACAAGATGCAGTCTTAGCTCAAATGATGAATCAGCAGTGGTGCATCAACCAACTTACAGATCTATGATTGGCAGCTTTCTTTATCTAACAGGTACCTGACCAGACATCATGCATGCAGTGGGAATAGTTGGAAGATTCCAAGAAAATCCAAAGGAATCACACCTTCAGGCAGTCAAAAGGATATTCAAATATCTTCAAGGAACATAGAATTTTGGTTTATGGTATCCTAGAGATACAGATCTTACACTTCAAGCATATACAGATGCAGATTGGGTAGGAAGCGTTGATGATAGAAAAAGCACTAGTGGTGGTGCATTCTATATGGGTTCCAGATTAGCATCTTGGTTCAGCAAGAAATAAAGCTCAATTGCATTATCTACAACTGAAGCAGAATATGTGGTTGTTACATCTTGCTGCACACAACTTCTTTAGATGATGCAAACATTGCAAGACATTCAGATCACATGTACTCCACCCATCTCCTCTTTGTGATAACACAATTGCCATTAATATTTCAAAGAATCCAGTCATGCATTCCAAGACCAAGCACATACCCATCAAATATCATTTTCTATGTGAACAAGTGCTTGAACAAAAGGTCAAATTGGAGTATGTTACCTCCAAAGGACTGGTTGCTGATATATTCACCAAACCACTGCCTAGAGAGATATTTGAATATCTCAGACAGAAACTGGGAGTAGTTAATGCATCATCCTGTTGTTAAATCCTATCTATGTTAGAGAAAGGAGGTTATACACGAGTTTCATGAAGCGTAATCATGTGCATACGCTGGTTTCTGTGGATACAATCGTGTATATGTTGGTTTGAAGAAAAGCAGTGGGCCAGACTCAAGAAGAAATGGGTTTCACATGGTTCAGTTCAAGGGGAGTATATGCTTCTTATAATGTATTGTTAGCATTATCGTGGAAGATCTTGGTACTGATTCACACAGTTGTTTTTTCAGGTGGAACAGGTTCAGGGGGAGAAAATGGTTGTTGGTTGACAAATGTTGCTGATGACTATCATTGTCCTACTTAAAGATATTTTGTCTCTGTTACATATATGTCATGTATATCTTTTAATGTAAAGGTCATGAAACGACCTAAGTTGTTACCCACTATGCATGGGATGGATGATGTAATATTTCTTGTTTTGACTTGTATAAACAACTTGGTATATCCCCACTTGGCTGGGATATGGATGTATGTATGAGTCTTTGGTGATAGGAAGGTCATTGGTGATGTGTGTATAGAGTCATGTTATCTTTTTGCAGACCTTGCTTATGCTTAGGGAGAAAATGGACTTGATCATAGGAGCTCAATCAGCACACTTCAGCATATCAGATAATTCAACATGTACTCAGGGTGAGCATGACCATTTTCCCTTGATGACAAAGGGGGAGAGTGATTTGGGGTTTCCCTCAAGTCCAAAGGGGCAGATTGTTGGCATTATGACTCAGATTTGAAACAAGTGTTGTCCTTGATGGCAACTCACTCAAATGACAGATCACAGTTCAACAGGTTAACAACTTAGAGTTACAGATCAAACTTCACAAAATGAGGAAAGAGAAGTATACGAAGGTTCACCTTGACAAAGTAGCGTATACACGCGGGTTAACAGATCAAAAGGTGTGTATAACATACACATGCAATTTCACAAAAGGAAAGACGCATACATGTTGGAAATCTAAGTTTTGGTCCGTGGTATTTGGTCCATGGTATTGTTCTAAGTATCTGGTCCGAAATATTGATCCCAGGTATTTGGTCCAAGGTATTGATCTTAAGTGGTTTTGGACCATGGTATTGAGAAAGGCCTAACACTATATAAGGAGAAGAAGGTCATTAGGCCAATAGTACTCAAGCATTCAATATCTGATGATGAGCAAGATCTAGTGTACAGGTTATTGGGTTATGGTGCATAGCTGGATCTGAACCAAGCATGAACCTTAGCGCTTGATGAAGGATAAGATCTAATGATGGGTCAAGACCTTAAGGCTTAAAGTGAAGTATCTTTATGTGGTTTGATCATTTATCTGAATAACTGGCACATGTTGTAGTCTGTAAATATGATGATCTGGGTATAACTAAAGTCTAGAATTATTGTAATGTTTTAAATCATCATTTACACATCTGTACGCAGGTTCACTTTAGAAAAGGCACGTATACACGTTGGTTCTACATATCAAAATAGCGTATACATCTTAAATTTGATTTGCAGATCTGTACGCAGGTTAGCCTTGAGAAAAGTGCATATGCACGCAGGTTCAACACAGGGAAGTTGTGTATACCTTGTAAAATATGTTTTAGCTGCTTATGTTTGTTGTTGCAGCATTCTGGGTTCTAGCTTGGGTTCTGGTTACTGTATTCTAGTTATAGCATTCTGAAAGATCATATTGAAGGGTATTCAAAGTGGTTGATTGGTTCAGTTGTGAAAAGGAGATTGGTTGATGCAGATATATTTGATGATTGAATGATGGATCCAGTCTGAAAATTTATGAAACATGGTCCCTGGAAGAAAAGAGAAGGTTGTAGCCTTCTGTAGACCGGCACCTATGTACTAGTTAACCTATCAGCTAGTACAAGAGCTAAGGGGGTTGTAACTCCCTTCCAGGAGAAGCTGGAGAATAAGAGAAGGTTGTAGCCTTCTACAGGTAGAAGCCTGCGTATTGGTATAAGTCTACACCATAACAAAAATTGTAAAAAGAAGTTTCTTATTATTAAAAAGAAGATAGAGACGATTGCAGCAGGTGGTTTTCACCCACATTGGTTTTCCACCTTATATCTTGTGTTCATGTGTGTGATTGTCTATTCTATTTTACTGCACCTGGTTACTGTTTATATGGTTATGATGCACTGATTAAAGATCAAAATATGATGAATTAACTAAATCTTAAGTTTGCAGTATATACGTTAGTTGCTTTAATAACAGTTGTGTATACACGCGTGTTCCACTAACTGAAGTAGCGTATATAAATATGATTATGGAAATGAAAAATTATTGAATTACTAATATTGATTCACGCCCCCACTCAGTATTATTTCCAACAAGACCTTCCCCGAAAGGAAAAAAGGTGCATGAAAAGGGGAGCACTTGGGATGATGCAAGCTCGGGATGATGTAAAGTTAAGCTACAAAGAAATAGAGGAGAAATAATATTAATTAGAAAATTTCAATAGAAGAATACTCCCACTTGATAGCTAAGCCCAGGAAGGCTTGCCCAAAAGAATTTAAAGTAGCACATAGAGGGAAGTCGAGGATGATTAAGCGTTGGAATATCATGGTGAAGCGAAAAACAACAGAGACCAATCGAAAGGAATTTGAGCTAACATGGTAGTTTATAGTGTAAAATCTTGAATCCGCTGGTGGCTTTGTGCTTAAAAGTTATCAAAGAAAATTGTCCCCTCTCTGGATGACGCATGGAAACATTTTATTGTCCCAAGATGACGTCAACATGATGTCAATATAGGGGACATGTGGCAGATAGATTCAATGTTTTCAGGTGCTCAAGTGGGCCAAATATAATTGACACATGTCACCACTCAGATGTCACCACATGGCATTGGTGACATTAGCCCAGAAGGGCTTCCCCTAAAGGTTTGAAAGTTAGCACAATGTAGAGATCTAAGCCAACTAGACATCAAGCATACATGGAAAGTTGTTAGGGACAACTCACCCCAGTGGACATGCAATTGGTCCACAAACCCAGGTAGAGGCTCCCACAGGACACATCAACCCAGTCCCTTAAACCCATAAGGTTTTGGATTCACGCAAAGGAGGAATGTTGGGTTGACGAGGCCTCAAGACAGGCTATACCATAGGTGACGTATAAACCAAAGTATAGGACCAATAGTAAAAGCATAGGGAAAATCCACTTAGTACATCACCCCGGAAGAAATTTCCAGAGGAAAAATAAAAGGTGCACAAAGAAGATTTGTGGGCTAACGGAGCATTGATAAATGCTAGAAGCTGATGATAGAAGCAAAGAACCAATCATAGAGAGCTCCATGACATGGTGGCATACAAGATAGCAGATAACGACTAATGAGAATGAAGAAAATGAAAAACCCACATGGGCATGTAATCCCAAAAGAACTAAAGTCGGGGCCAAGGCTAAAAGTGCCATGACATGGTTTTTTTGTGACATGAAAACCAAGTGCAACGAAGGTGTCTGTAATATAAAATAAGTCCTCGTGGCTTAAGGTAAATTGGGCCTGAAGAAGTCATGTTTTGGCAACATGGCCTAAAGCCCTTTGGGGCTAAAACAAAGTGATTGTGGGCCACACTTAATGGTAAAGCATGAATGGGTCAACAATGTTAACTGTGTCATATTTGGGTGTCTAAATACACCAAATTGGAAGCGTTAAAATTGCATAAAATAGGCATGAAAAAGTTGGCAACATAGTCTAGCGGCATGGAAAAATTAAGAGGAATATTTGGCAGTTCAACCAAATTCAGAGCTCACAAGATTTAGAAAGAGCCTTACTAAATCATACAACTCACCATACTCGAGGAAAGCAACAATTTAACTTAGCTTTTCTCAAACAGACAACAGAGAAATGATTTATGACTTAAAGAGAACATTCAGAAGACTCAATTGAAGAAGGACAAAGGCAAAAATAAAGACTTGTGCATGAGGAAGAGTTGAAGATAACTAAATATTAAATCCAAAAATATCAGCCCAAATTTCTTTATAAGCATAATCGAATTTGCAAGGTGGGTGCAACCATGTTGGATGTGAGCTTGTGTGGAAGGTTTTTGGTGCAATGAGATGCATAGTGTTGTTATGCATCAAAAGTGAATCAAAGACCAATTGTGATGTCTGAAAGGTGCTGAGAAGATAGATAATGAATTGGTGACTGGTGTTTTGGTGTAAGGATTGATGTTGTTGGTATGTATGGAATTTTTTATCAATATTTAGTAATTGTTGGTATGTTTAGTGACTTTTTCAGTAATCAGAGATTGTTGATGTTGTTCTAATGGTTGTTTTGGTGAGTAGTTGAAGTGAGAAACTTATTTGTTTGTGAAAGGAAGTGGCCTATAAATTTGAGTGTGAAAATAGATGAAATATTGATCAGCAAGGCTAGCAAGTGGTAGCTTTCATTTCAGGGGTAGTAGTCCCTTTCAGCAGAGGTTGATAAACGAGGAGGGGGAAAGAGTCCCTTTCAACGAAAGGTGATAAACGAGTAGGGGAAAGAGTCCCTTTCAGCTAAAGATAATAAATGAGCAGGGGAAATATTCCCTGTTAATGAAATCTAATAAATGAGCAGGGATAGAATTTCCTTTCAGTAGCAATTGATAAATCTACAATTAGAAGCTTGTGGGGGGGTGATGTAATAGAAAGTTGAAGCTTGTATTTTCCAAAGAAATAAAAGGAAGATTGATGCCTTATATATATGTTAAATAGGTGTATGGAAATGGTTATAATTTTATGTTTGTTCGAAACCTTTGAGCACTACTAAGAGAGGGGGGGGTGAATCAATAGTGTGACTTATTACCAAATTTTTACTTTGATTTACTTTACTTAATCACACACACTAATTAGCCGAAACTCATTAAACATTTGCAGATCTATGCATAAATAATAACTAGAAAATAAACCATATGAGTGACATAACCATGAACAAGAACACAAAAAATCATCAACACATGAGACAAAAGATATCTAGTGGAAAACCCTTCACTGGGCAAAAAACCACCCTTGTTGTTGTCGCATTTCTCTGAATCTATATTATGTCAACCAATGGTATTTTTACATAGATATCTGACTCTGATCATCTTGGAGACTCAGCCTCATATACAATATGCCAACACCAATTAGCTAGGAGACTTGATTCTACTGATTAGCTTGGAAGACTATGTTCTCACACGGATCTATGAATTACCATCCGTTGAAGGCCACCACAATAAACGACCCTCGCCCAACTTTGTTTGGACTATCAAACTCCGATTGGATTGATAAATTGTTCCTTTCACTTATGCTTCGATATCACTACTCCACTCTCATGAAGTCATTTATCCTCTACACTATGTGAACATCATTTCATCTATTTTCAAACTGGATCCAAGAAACTATGCTCAACTCTAATTCAACTCTGCCATCACACTCTCAGCAGCAAGACTCTCTACAAATCATAATAAAAAACACCACCAACAATGTTCTCTCAATGCTAGCAAAATTGTGGCTCACATCCATACATCAAAGCTGAAACTCTATGGTCATCCAACAACATAATCTCTACTCCAATCTTCCAAATAAAAACTCTTCTATAGCAGCCTGAAATCTGATCTTTTCTGCAACATGCTTCAGATCTCCTCACTATGCAGCAATTTCCACTTATACACAGAAGGCTCTACAATCTCAACTGATTTTGAAGAATTCCTTCTATATGAAGCCTTCACATATTCACTCTCATACTAAACCAACCACAACTCAACTCCAAAATGATGTATATAAAAAGTGTTGGGAAAAATTAATCTTTATGATGGGATCAAAGGTGCACAAATTGGAATAAATTAATCCACTAACATCACTAATTGTGCAATAAAGACGTTCACATAATTGGAGGACCTTTTCAAACCATTCTCAACCTTTACAACTTATTCTAGAAGCCTCTAGAATTTCCACGCCAATTTTCATCCGAATTGCACAAGGAATGCAGATGATTTTTCATGAAAAAGATCAATTGCATGCACAACACTAGCTAAACATGAAAAGAGACCTTCAGTCACGTGCACAACCCTGTATCCCAGCCACCAGAGCCTTTTAGTCTTATGCATAAGCTTGCATGGGAGTGACTGGGGCAAAACATAAGAAAAATCAATGAACCCTTAACTTAAATCCTCTACCACCTATTGGATTGCCTTCTCCAACATGTGTACATGCCTCGAAACCTATGCTAAGATCAATAACACCTATGAAAATATATCAAACATGTCTTCCAAGTGCCACTGCCAAGTTGACATAAAAGGCCAACAAAGAAGCAACCTCTACCTCCATGAACACCATACTGCCATCACCCGACCATCATGAGTGTGACATCATACAGTTGACATCAATGCCAACACAACCATCTCAATGTAAACTCAACTAGCTGCAACCATGTTACAATGAATGTCATCAACACATCATCTAGACTACATAGGGTTGACATCAATGCCAATATGATCTAGCTGCGATCTTGAACCAATGCCACCATCAACTAGCTAGATCGATGCACATCATAATGCCAACAATCTCCCCCTTTGTAATTGATGGAAACCATACACAAAATCTCCAAACCATCATTCTATATCACTGCCCCTTTGACATCAATGGGAAAGGGTCAACTCCATATGATAAGGCAGCAAGAACTGAAGCACAAAGACTGAAGCAATTGATCTCTACATGGCTAAAAAATAATGCACATCAACAAGCATCCTTTCCTCTCATATCAATAGCAGCAAGCAGAAAATATACCAATCATCATCCAGAGAAGCATACCAACCAACAACATCTACCAGAAAGAAACAATATGCCAACATGAGGAAACCACAAGCATCAATGAGCAGTAATAAATGAACAACAATATGCAACAATATCCTCATGAAGCACCAACCAGCACTTCTCCATAGAAACTACATAGCATCAACACGAATGGCCAACAACAACCATCATAACATAGCATGAGGCACACCATGAACACCTCCGAGAGGATCATAATTCCAATAATGTATGGCTAAAGTAGACAAGAGAAAATATATGCTCCCCCTAAACATGTTCCATCTCTAATATCATCTCAGTGTTGTAGTGAACTGCTTCTGCTACAATCAATGCTTTCTTTCTACAAATAGAAGCACCATATGGACCATAGCCTCCACATAACCATGACTTAATGACATATAAATGATAAATACATGGTTGTAGTAGCGATATACAACCTCATACATAACCAATATATGACCTCATGACTAAATTTTACACGAATGCCCAATTCTAGTACCAAATCGCTAAAAAGCCAATGATGAAACAATACAAGTACAAGACATCATGAGCATTTTACATGGATTTTAAAATGAGATACAATGATGTTATCATCATCTCCTATGGACCAATGACTCAAAAACATGATACATCATTACTATTATATCATCATTAACGCATACATGTGGCTGCAAAAGTACTCCATAAACTTGCCTATCAGCATGACAACTTGATCTAGTAATGATTGGACCCTCAACCAACATAAAATGATGAATCAATGATAAGTACATGGTTGTAATAATCATCATATAATAACTCATACATGGTTGGTCCATGTCTTATGTCATCTCTATGGACCATGTGCCAATGAACTCCTTCTATGCATGGTTACACCATCTTTTCAACCAACTTATCAGTGAAAACAAAAACATATATATGGTGGAAAAATGTATTACTTTCACCCAGAAGACATATTAAAACAACTACAAATATCTGAGTGAAAACAATGAATAAAATGCCAAATAATCTAGGCAATATCATACCATGCATAACTCCCCCTGAGCTCAATATACCTCCAATATGCAGGTTGATCATATGGCCCTGAATGTACATGAGGTTGAAATGAACTCATGAAGTGTTGTCGCAATAACTTGTACTCATCAAAATATCACACTGCCACCATATGATCCCCCTGAGGTTATGCACCTCTAATGAACTTCGCAGTCCTCTATAAATATGTAAGAAATAATCATGGACAATAGGAGGGGTTGTTATTCACTACTTGAAGAGTTACTTCTCCTTCATCCTCCACACAGTGTTTGATTGCTTCTTTTCTTCTTTCATTAGTTTTTTGCTAGCTCCTCTTTGTTTTTGTTTCTTTTGTTGATTTTGCCTTGAATAATAGGGCATAAAATAGTCTCTTTCCATATGGCCAATGTTATGACATGTATAGCACTCCACATGGCCAAGATACGAAGCAAGAGGATCAAATCTCCTGTTGCTCCAACTAGATATATACCTTGAACGCAATTTGCTTTTTCTCCATTTGTTAGACTTGCAATCTATTGCCTTATGGCTAAACAAGTTTCATGAGTAACAATAACCTAAAAATCACGATTATACTTATTGGCCAGTCTCCTTGGTTGTTGATATTGTTGCAAGCTCCACTAATTATATCTACACGTCCTACTCCTGCAGTTAGCTACAATATGCCCAAATTTGTGACAAATGTAAAATTCTACTTTATGCACAAAAGGAACAAAAGGATTTTGTTTCCTTTGAAATTTTACAAATATATCACAATCGTCTCTTTGAGAAAAAGGTTTTCATTTATGATATTTTTGGTTCTGCTGCTTAATCTATTGTTGGTTCTGCTTGTTGTTTCCTTGGTTCCCACTCTTGCTGGCTGGATTTTTCACTATAGGTTATTTTGGTTCAACTTTGGTTCTCTTGCCTACATGTGAACTAGACTCACCCTTTTGAAATCCAATACCATATTTATCTAATGGTGATCTCTGGATCACAAGAAAACTATCCAAGGCCACGGTACTCTTCTCCATCTTCCACTGCTTTCTCAAGGGCATCACTTCAATTTTTAATATTTCACACTCATCTTCCTTCTCTTTGTACTACTTCCTCATACCTTCCTCAACTTTTTCTGATTCTGCTAATTTAATATTTAAGCTAACAATCTCTTCCTTGAGCTTGGCCTCCTTATCATCACACATCTACAATAGTTTCTCTTGATCCTTGCATGCAATTGTTAGTCTAGAAATCTCAGCTCTAAGAACCTTAATATCATTCTCATCTTCACTAGGAACTTCAACATGATCAAAATATGAATCATCAAAATTATAACTTAACAGAAAATCATTAATACCGTACCTTTGGGTTCAAGATTTTCTTATTTCTTCCCATCATCCACCGAATCATGTGCACTATAAGAATGAGAATCTTGTGGTTGAGCTTCTTATTTTTTAAGGCCCTTCTTCTTATTCTTCTTCTCGTTTCCCTTCATCTCATTCTCCATATTGTTGTTGGTACCATCTCCAAATATGGTTTCTAGCTTGTCCAACATTTCCTTGGAATATTTCAAACCTACTAGCCTCTTCAAATCATCATCATCAAGATTCTTATAGATTATTCTCTAGCTTGTGCATCCTATTGCAAAACTTCATCTACAATTGGATCCTTGACACAACCTTCACATACTAATCTCCAAATATTATGTCCATAAGACAATAATTGAGCTTTAACATTCTTGTGTCATACCTTTTAATTTGTAGTGATGAGGATAGCCCTTCTGAAAAAACAATTTCAAATTTCCACCAACAAACCCAGATCTACTCTCCAGTGATCAAGCTACAACCAAGAGCCCCACTCTGATACCAATTATTGGAAATCTTTGAGCACTATTGAAATAGGGGGGGTGAATCAGTAGTGTGACTTATTACCAATTTTTTACTAATTTAAACTTCTCTATTGAATCACACACACTAATTAGCAGCAACTCATTAAACATTTTCATATCTATGCATAAATCATAAGCAACAAATAAACCATATGAGTAACATAACCATGAAAAATAACAAAATAAAGCATCAGCACATGAGACAAAATATATCTAGTGGAAAACCCTTCACCTGGAAAAAATCCACCCTTGTTGCTGCTGTTCTTCTTCGAATCTCTATTATGTCAAGAAATGGTCTTTGTACATAGATAGTTGACTTTGATCAGCTGATCCGAGTTGACTCAACTCCCGGATTTAACCAAGATCTTTTGCTTTCGTGATGTGATTAGAATTGCAATTAAAATAGCATAAAGGAACATAAATGCATGTTGTAAAGAAGAAGGAACATGATAATCATCAGCAACCTAAAACACTAGACGTTGATAACGGAGTTCGTCCAGGAGGGACTATGTCTCTGGGCCCTGGTGTCAAGATGGTGTAGGCCCTTGCAATAAGTGCTGGAAAGAGTGATGATATACATAGGTGGTGACGTCACTATCATACAAAGAAAATGTCCTCACGCAGGAGTGGCTCCAAGAGATGCTCCACTACATGAACTCTCATTCAAAAAGGACTCCTATCAATATGACCTAAACTCATGCATGATGATAATGAGCATCCTGCCAATATGGCATAAAAGGGATCTCAATGCAAACATACATGGTGACACATGAGTATCCCATCAACATAACAACAAAGGGATCTCAAAGAAAACATGATGAATCATGACAACAAGTACATCCCACAGATGATTTTGCATCACATCAAGCAGGAATAATGAAACAAGTAAGAAAACAAGATCCCACATCAAACATCAAACAGGGATCTATGCAGCACAATGCATCTCATAGCAAAATAAGTACATGAACACATTGCATATACCTCACATCCTAGGGCCATCTAAAGAAAAGGATGTCAAACTGTTGAAGCTGGTCGTACCATCAATCTTGCAGCGTCGAATCGCATGGAAATGACTGCCCACACATGAATGCTGGCACCTGCACTCCACTTTGAAAAGTGGCCAAAAAAATAAATAATCAAATTAAAAATCTGAATGCAACATCAGATTTGTGGCGTCAAATAGTGTAAAATCGACTGTCAAATTTCTGAATCCTGATAAAGTGAAAATCTGGGGCTTAAGGAATCTTTTAGATTCCCCCTAGATTCCTCAAAGATTCCCTCCTCCGGGACATCTGAAGATTTGCTACTCAGATCAAAATTCTGACCATGCCATCAGATTCATGTCACTGAGAGGTGTAAGATCAACATGAATTTGTCCAATTTGGACACTGGCAAAATTTCGCCCTCCTGAGAATTTGGCTCAATCATGGTTCCCACTGTCTCTTCTTTGGGCTCATGGTTCCACCTGCAAAAATTAATAAAAAAATTACATGTCTCAAAAAGCATGTCGTGTTCTACCTTCCTCCATATGCTCCCTCCTTCTGTTCAAGTCCGACCTTCCCCGCGAATGAGAAAGAATGGCCTTTCAAGTATCCTTCTCAGGCAAGGATATCAATGAAAATGTCGTTGGTGTAGTGGAAAAAATACAAAATTAGTTGAGGAAATGTTAGGGGGTCAAATCCCACCCCTCCTATATTTTAAGAAACATTCATTCCAAATTTGGGTGGGCGACCCTTGAAATGCGGCAACCATAATAATGTTAGGTGTTGGAACCGTTTTACGTGGGCGCATTTTTTTATTTTAAGTTGTAGCATGATTTGTTTTAACATGGAACCGCCACATTGGCGGGGCCAGCCCTCCCACCGGCCATGGGTTCAACTCCCACCAACT
>APFE030666756.1:53136-67804 GCA_000404065.3 Pinus taeda | reverse complement strand
GGAGGTTGGTGTGGGCTAGGTCCACCGAAGATGGCCCGCCCACAACCCATTTAATATAATTTAATGTGTGTAGTCTGGTGGCGGTTGGAGGGCCTGGCGGGGTCATGGCCACCGACCCACTTAAAAATACATTTATTTTTTGTTAACATATAATTTTGGGTCCGGTGGAGGTGGCGAGGATAATGGCCCGCCACCTATACTAATAATTTTTTTTGTTTTTATAACTACAAAACATTTTCTTGAATTTTTCTAATATAGGGGATATTAGACATATTAATGATCCAACAAATTTGCCTTCTTTCGGTACCTAGGTTTCATGCCCTAGGGTCAGTCAAATTGTAGGACACTTAAACCTGGCCCACAACCCAACTTTTACCAAAACTTTGACTGGCTCGTTCTCCCTCATACGAGCTCGGATTGACGAACAGTTCACACCGTTGTGATCAGGAGGGAAAGATCTATGCTCTAGTCTTGGTTCAAAAGCATTCTAATCACTTTGATTTTGAGCTTCCATAAGCCCTCTTTGTCATGTGTGTGTCTGTGGAGCCACCTGGATTAATCCTCCCCACTGAGGAGCTTTTGGTCCTCCAAAAGCATGAAAAATAATCTGTAACTTCTCTGTACCTGTCTACATCACAAGTGTCCTGAAAAGGTCTCGCTTCCATCTCCTTCACCTTTGTTCTTTGGAGCCTTAAGCGATGAGCCGACACCTGCAACCTCTGCAAACCTGTAGTACATTGTTTTTGAAAATTACATGCTTGACTTTCATAACCAACTAATGACCCAAGCATCCCATACTTGCCACAAGTGTATAACACATACTCGGTGGTCAAGTTTACATCAAAATTGAAACAATACCCCAGCTACCAAAACAAGGCCAACATATTAGTGTTGCTTCAACAAGTGATGGAAAACACATCATCACTGCAACACATGATTTATAAAAATAAGGCCAAACAATATTTTTGCTTTGACAAGTGATGGAAACACAACATCACCTCCACAATTTAACATGCAACACAAATAGGACCAGACATCATTGTTGCTTAACAAGTGATGGAAAACACGTCATCACTTTTACATTTAAAATGCAAAAAATGATTTACAAAAGCATGACCATGACAAGCTAACGTATCTAGAAACCATTTTTCACTTATCAATGTGAATGGATCACCCCCCTGTGGTGGTTTTGCTTGTCGAACAATTGTTTCACCTGGTTCATGCACCGATGCTTTGTCTTTAAGGCACTTCTCTGGATGGAGCCTCCAACAAGTGGCTCTTTGATAACCACCTTTGTTGCAATGACTGCAATACATCTTCTTCCTCCAGATCTGCATAATATGTTTCTTTACCTACTGCTGAGAGGGTCTTTCATGCCTCCTCCTTTTGTGTGCTGCTATTATTTTCCAACACTTAGAAAATGTATGGTTATGTAATCCACAAAAGGTAGATGTCTTTCGATTCCATGATTTATGTCCATCATTAACAAAATTATTGTAATTGAAATGAACATTCAAATATCGAGATTGGTTATACCTTTCCTTGTCGTCTCTGATGTCATTATGGTGATGAGAGCTTTCCTCAGCTCTTTCTCTACAATGGAAACTTCCATGGGATGATGGGGATGTGTTCCCATCATTCTCTTTCCTCAACAATTTCAACGATGTCTTAGAAGAATCTAACACCTTCGATCATTCTCCTTCAGTGTATCCCAAGACTAAAAATTGAGGTCTCTGCACAACCTCCAATGGTTGAGTTATGCCTTGGTTATTAACACTAAGTTTTTCCTCCTTGTACCTCATCCTGGTAAGGAGCCTCCTATTTGTCCATGTAATTGGTATCCCCACATCTCCAACAGAAATAAAACCATGTGAAGAAGAAACTGAAAGGAAATCAACATCTTTTACCTCCTCTGTCGATTTGGAAAGAACTGATGAGGGCTTCTCATCATCTGTTGTTGGTGGTTCGCTAACTGTCTTGGCACATTCCCCAACTTCCTTTCTGACATACCCAAGTCCTGCCTGATGGGATAATTCTTCTACTTTTATGGGGTTGACAATGACTTGGCCATTAATGCCCAAGCCTTTTCCTTCATAACCCATTTTCTTCAACAGTTTGGAGCCAATTCTTGTGGTATGATTTTCAAAAATAGTGAAATCATCATCAGGAAACATACATGAATTCGGGGAACTATTTTTTACCTCACATGGGTCACGCTATTTTTCTGCCTATTGCTTCACATGGGTCACATGGGTTGGAATGATGTTTGTCTGCCTATTGCTTCATTTAGTTTTGAGCTTGACGTAGATTATCTTTGAGATGAGCTATCATGGTGGCACAATTCTGTAGAATTGATCAACTACCTATACTTTAGAACATCCAGGGATATAATAAATAGGTGAAGATGGGAGTTGGCCATACACTGCCTCATATGGATTCATCTTGGTGGCTTCATGATAGTTAGTATTATACAACCATTCAGCTAAAGGTAGCATTGTACCCATTGATGTTGCTTTTCTGAAGTGAAACTCCTTAGATATGTCTCCAAACATTTGTTGACTTCTTCTGTTTGACCATCGGTTTGGGGATGATAGGTGGTACTTAATTGGAGTTGTGTGTCGTGTAGCTTGAAAATTTCTTTCCAAAGTTTGCTAGTGAAAGTGGTGTCACAATCTGACACAATGGAAGTTGGCATGCCATGTTGTTTTAAGATCTGGTCCAAGAAAACTTGAGCCACCAAAATGGGGGTAAATGGGTGTGGTAGACCGCAAAAATGATATTTAGAAAATATTTCCACAACCACCATGATGACTAATTTGTTTCCTAACTTTGGGATAATTGTGATGAAATCCATGGAAACTTTTGTCTAGATAGAGGCAGGGAGTGGGAATGGTTGTAAGGTTCCTGGTAACTTGAATTTTTCGTCCTTTGTTACGTTGGCACACATTGCATTCAACTACAAAATTAAGAATGTCATTTTTCATTCTATCCCAAAAGAAAGAACGATGTGCGCGAGCATAAGTCTTCTGAAATCCTGAATGTCTTGCAATTGGAGATGAGTGCAGCTCATCCAAGATGCAGATTTTTAGGGTGGATGCAGATGATATAACTACTCGATCCTTGTAGTGAAGAATCTCATCCTTCCAAGAGTAGTTGGATCAGGAATTAGGATCTTCTCTCAAGTTATTAATGAGTTGGGAAATAAAGGGGTGGGAGAAACAATCCTTGTAGGCCTCTTCAATCTAATCGGGTATGGGTAGAGAGATTGATAGCAGGGTTCTCTCATCCTCAAATTGGCGCGATAAAGCATCAGCTACTACATTGTCACGCCATTTCTTGTAAATTATCCCATAATCATATCCCAACATTTTGGAAAACCATTTATTTTTTGTGGTGATGATAGACATTGCTCCAGAAAATATTTTAGTCTCTGATCGTCCGTGCGGATTTGGAAACATTGCCCCAAAAAGTATGGACGTCATGTTTCTACTACATGTAATATGGTCATCATTTCTTTCTCATAAGTAGATTGACCCAAATGTTTGCCACTGATTTGTTGGTTGGTGAAAGTCAATGGTCTACCTTCTTGCATTAATACAATGCCAATACCGATACCAAAAGCATCACATTCAATCACAAAAGATTTGGTGAAGTTTGAAAGGGACAATACGGGAGTGGATCACATGGCCTGTTTGAGAGCCAAGAAGGCCTACTGAGCTACACCATTCCAAATAAATGAATTTGTCTTAAGAAGATTAGTGAGGGGTCTAGCAATGTGACCATAATTGTGGACAAATTTGAAATAGTAGCCAGTGAGACCCAAGAATCCCCTCAAACTCTTCAAGTTTTTGGTTGGGGCTAATCTTGCATTGCCTGAATCTTTTTTGGATCAACCCTCACTCCTTCACGACCCGCAATGTGTCCCAAATACTCGACTTCTTCCACGCCAAAAGAGCACTTGGATAATTTGACAAATAATTTGTGATCTCAGAGTAGTTACAATATCTGGTCTACATGTTGAAGATGTTTGGACCATGTTATGTTGTAGATGAGAATGTCATCAAAGAATACCAAGAAAAAATTTCGGAGAAATGGTTTCAACATGTAGTTCATGAGGCTTTGAAAAGTAGATGGAGCATTACAGAGACCAAATGGCATGACCAGGAACTCATAATGGCCTTCATGAGTTCAAACGGTAGTCTTGGGAATGTCTACTTCCTTTATGTGTATTTGGTGATAGCCCAAGCAATGGTCTAGCTTGTTAAAGAATTGGCCACCATGTAGTTCATCAAGCAGATCATCAACAATCAGAATAGGAAATTTTTCATTGATAGTGAGCTTGTTGAGGGCCCGAAAGTCTGGACACATGCATCAATCTTCATCTTTATTTAGAACCATGACCACTGGAGATGAATAACACCGACTTCTAGGAGTTCCTTGATGATTTTTTCAATTTCATTCTTTTGGGAAAAGGGATATCAATATGGGTGGATATTAGGCAGTTGGGCCCTCGAGACCAAATGGATGTTATGATCATGTTCACCCCTAGAGGGTGGAATCTCTTTAGGTTTGTCAAAGACCCGCTAGTGGCGAGCTAATACCTATTGCATCTCAGGATGAATATGAGGAGTAGTGGATTCAATAGCCCAGATGGCATTAAATTGGGTGACTACCCCATGATGGCCCTTTATTAAAAGCTTCTCCATTCGATACAAGATGATGATGGTAGGAGCACCTACCCGGAGTCCCCTTAATGTATGAATGTGGTCATTTTGCTTAAAGCTCATATATAACTTTTGGAAATCCATTGTGATAGGTCCCAGTGTGCGAAGCCATTCAACACCCACGACAATGTTGAAACCACTCATTTCAATAGAAAACATGTGTATCTTTAGGTGGTAGTCTCCCATCTGAAGCTTAATATTTTCATAGTGACATTAAAATTTCATGGTCCCCCCATCAGTAATAAGGACTTGGAAATTAGATACTATCCTCACAAAGCAATGAAAAACTTCTACGACTCTCTTATCAATAAAGTTATGAGTGTTTCCACCATCAATCAATACCACTACTGGTCGATGTTTAATAAAGTCTTGAATTTTGAAAGTCTAAGGCGAAGAAACCCTAACCAAGGCATGTAGTGATATAATCGGCTCATCTAGTGTAGCTGTAGGATCATTATTGGTTTGGGTTTCCTCGACTTCGTCCTCGAGAACCTAAAGGGATGGAGCTTCCTCTATTGAGTTATTATCAGTAGCACCAATTTGAAATAATTTTGGTTCCGTTCATTTATTTACAGGGGAGTACTTGTCATCAAAGTAGTAGCACAATCCTTATTTTATTCTTTCGGCCATTTCTGTTGATGATACCTTTTGAACCTTAAGTGTTTGGGTGAGGCCCTGAGCCTGGGTGGGACGCGCCATGGCGACAAAATTTGGACAATGGGACTGGGCATTTAAGGTGATTTCCACATATAAGGCCTTGTTGCATGCATCCAAACAAGTAGCTAGGTGGTGCATCCAGACATGGGATTGGATGGATTCTTTAGGCCACTGATGAAACACTCCAAGTAGAAATCATCTCCTAGACCGTTAGTTCTGATGGCTAATTTCTTAAAGGATGAATTGTAGTTCTTTATTATACCTGTTTGTCGGAGCTTAGTGAGACATCCCAAAAAATTAGATTCCTCGTCAAAGAGATCACATATGGCTTTTGAGAACATGTGCCAAGTTACTTTCCTTGGATAACATTTCTTATGCCACTGCCACCATTGCCATCTCTATTGGTTCAAGTAAAGGGCTCCCACTTGTAGTTTAGTTTCATGTTTGTAGATGTCATTAAGGGAGAAATATTGTTTCATTTGTGCTACTCGTACCGCAGGATTAGAGCCATCAAATTTGTACTTGTCCAGCTTGGGTGTCTGGTGGTCGAAATGGTGGTGATTTCCATGGAATTGAATGTGATGGCTAGATTCTCCTTCTAAGTGTGCATTAACACTATGATCCTCCCGATGAGACTTTGTCATAAGTTTTGTTAGTCGTCATAGATTTGTGTTAATATTGTTCATATTGTTCTGGAATTCTTTGAACCTTTTTTCAAGGTTTTTGATCCTCTCAAAAGCCATAACTTGAGATCTGGTACCTAACATTCACCACCTCAGTCAATTACTTAAGAGTAGTCTTCTTGGAAAGAGGGCGAGCTCGGGAGTCTAATGGCGTGGGTCTTGAAGTTACGTCAAAAACAAATTTGGTATCGCTGGAAAATTGGGGGCTTACAAGTGAATGGTAACACTGTGACCAACTTGTTGTCCTGAAGTTTTTTTTTTTTTTTACTTTGAAAGGAGTTTTACTCCCTTTTGATCAATACTGAAGTGGTCGAATTCCAGAAAGCTTGACACTGCCCAATGTCCTATGAAAATCTGGCCTGGATTATAAAAGCATAACCCCAAGGTTTTGGTCCTGTCAAATGTGCTGCAACAATCTGATCTGCGCTGTGAAAACCCCAATTACTGAATCTGAGTAGTACGAAAATGGCAGAACCCCAATTTCTAGATCTTATCTGGAAGATAAGGTAGAGGTAAATATTTAGATAGCAGAGGGAATTATGGTCACAAAGGAGTGTCAGGTGCTACAGATCACAATATACGCAGGGGTCCAACAATAATACTCAGCCCAATCTTTCAAGGTGCTAACTAAGGAGGATCGATCGTACCCTTAGTTGTACTACCTAACTACCCTATTGTACGTGTGACTAATCTCCCTGAGTGTTGTTCTCGGTGTATAGTAGCAGCAAGATGGCCGACGACTTATCTAAGGTTAGGTTTCAGGCGAGCCTAGGGGGCTTCCAATATAACCGAGGATATGTGGAAGTGCATTTTGTTCGTGGTTCTATCTAATGTGCTACTACTCAAAGGGGTACCCACATGTATTACAAGGGAATCCAACAAGTGTGACCACCTCTTGTAGTTCTCGCGTGCATGCCTCCCCAAATCTGCAAGTTTATGTGCTCAACAATAGATCCCGTGGTTTAAAGACGTCGGAACACATCTCTAGCCTAAAAAGAATTTTGCGAAAATTGGAGGTATAACTAGCCCTAGAAAGTGTTATGATACCACTTGTTATGCTCTTAACCTGCAAGAAATCTAGAATACCATAAATACAAAGAAATATAGCCTCGAACACAGAACTATCACATGAAATGAGAAAAGCTACAAAGTATTTTATTATTCAGAAATAGATTCAATTTTCACTTGCCTCTTCAAGGCGAAAACCTCCAGCATAACAAAGCTCAATTACAATAAGACTCGATGATATTTCCCTTACTAACTATGACTATTTATAGCTAAATGACATCCAAAACCCTAACTACTAGTGGTCCCTTGCATAACACGAGTTAACCACTTTATTTATTAACTATGGCCTGTTTACAACTAACTGTGGTCCATTTTCTCTAATGTGAGTCAACCACTTACAATTATTAATGTGGGCTTTATTGACTCTCTAACTAACTATGGATCTGAATCATCCCATTGGGATTATTACATAAATAAAGGGGTTAGGGTTTGACCCTAACACTTTCAAACTGTATTTGAAAGTGTCTCACTGTGATATGCCACTGGATGCCCCTGTTGTGTAAGAACTACACCAACAACATCGTTGGAGGCATCTATCTCAATTTCAAATGGTTGCTCCAGGTTTGGTATTGTGAGCACTGGTGCAGAGTAGAGGCGATGCTTCAACTCGACAAACTCCCTATGTTGGGATTCAGACCAAAAGAAATTTTCTTTTGCTCTACCCTTGGTGATTTGACTCAAAGGCCAAGCGATATGAGAGAATCCCAACATGAACCTATGATAGAAATCAGCAAGACCTAGAATGTTGTGGAGCTTTGTTAGAGTGGTTGGGGCTGGCCAATCCCAAATAACTTGTATCTTGGTTGGACCCAGATGCACACCTCGCTTATTAATGATGTACCCCATATATTGAAGCTGAGTCATACCAAATGTGCATTTCTCCAAATTGGCACACAATTTTTGTTTTCACAGGGTTTGGAGGACCTATCGAATATGGTGTATGTGCTCTTCCCAACTCTGGTTGAATATCAAGATTTCGTCCAGATATACTATCACGAATGAATTTTTGAAGGGATACAAGATGTTGTCCATCAACCAGATGAAGGTTGCAGGGGCATTCGTCAACCCAAAAGGCATGACCATCCATTTGAAAAGGCCCTCCTTGGATTTGAAGGTATTCTTCCACACATCAAAGGGTTCAATTGGTACCTAGTGATAACCAAACTTTAAGTCAATATTGTGGAAATATTTGGCCCCCTTGAACTGGTCCAGAAGGTCATCAATCTGTGGGATTGGATACCTATTCTAGACAATGATATTATTCAACACCCGATAGTCAATACAAAGCCTCTAGGTTCTGTCCTTCTTCTGTACCAACATGATTGGGCTCCCATAGGGTGATGAACTTGGCCAGATGTACCCTTTCTGCAACAGCTCTTGAATATACCTCTTGATTTCATCGTTCTCTAGAACCGAGCATCAGTATATTGGTCCACTGGGTAGCGGTGTGCCTGGGGTCAGATTGATGGAGTGCTTGACCTAACAGTGTAGGGGTACCCTGTGGGTGAGGTGAAGATGTCCCTGTACTCCCCCACAACCTTGTCCATCTGCTACTGCCATGTGGAGGAGCCCTAGCTAGAGGCTATGGATGTGGCCACAATCTTCCTCTTGCTATGAGGGAAAATCATAAGGAAGCAAAATGTCCCTGTTTTGGAAATGATATTACTGCATTGTTTAGTAAAGATCAAAGAAAGGGAGGTAGTCAGTGCTACCTTTGGTATCTCATACAATTTATGGCCTTAAGTAATAATAAAAAAACGAAGTCTAGATTCATATATAGCATGACACTTCCGTAGGTATGGTTGAACTAATAAAACATCACATACTTCCAAAGGGGAAACATCACACAATACCTCAGCTGCAAAGGGTTTGATGCTATAAGGCAAACGACATTTGATGGATGACACAGAGATCTTGCCCTTGCTGGGGCCAGCGAATGTTGTATGGTTTTCGGTGTAGTGTCGTTGGAAGCTTCAATCTCTTAATGACCTCGGTTGAGATCAAGTTCTTTTGACTCCCACTATCAACAATGAACTACACCAACGAACCTTGAGGCGCTCCCTCTCCTTTGGATTCCTAGGTTCCACCTTTTGGAGCTTGGTGGTGGCTACCATCGCAGTGGGTTCAGCATTAATGATCTGCTTTCTCTTGTCGGGTTTTGGCTCAGAATCAGAGCATGCATCCATCTTTGAGTCTTTTAGTTCGACCACTAACGCCTGCTTTGTGCGACATTCGTTCGTGTTGTGAGTGGGAGTTTTATGGAACTCACACCACTTGTCAGTGTATTTTTTCATCTTCCCATTATTCTTGGATTGCGGCTTTGAGGAGTTTTCCTAGGGGATCGCAACCTGAATCTGCCCTTTGCTTTGTGGCTTGGGGGCGCCTTTGCTCTGCTTCAGGTTTGGAGATCCAAATTCTCACTTCTTCTACTTGAATTTCTGCTCAATCTTGGCAGCATATCGATATGTTTCACCAAGCGAAGAGATGTCCAAGAATTCCATTTCCTCCTCCATGTATTTGTGCGAACAATTGCAGTACTTGAGCACTAGATGTTTCTCAAAATATTTGATACCCAACTTTGTGCATAGGTTATGGAAAATATTTGTCAACTCATGCACATAGTGATCCCTTTTCTACCATAGTGTCTTCCATTGTATGTGCTTGTCCTCATAATTCCCCACAGGGTAATATTATTCCTTTATGGTGTCTCGAAAAGAATTCCAAGTGGTTGTGGCTGAAAATAGTGAGGGTTCTCTCTCATCCCTCTATTCACAACATATTTCCCACCAGTCCTTGTCATGGGGGGCAACTTTGAGGAGTGAAAAATTAATCTTTTCCTTATTGGAAAAATCATGAACCAAAAAATATCCTTCCAACAGATTTACCCATCTAGATACGATGTCTACATTTATCTGGACTTCAAATATGGGAATGTCAAAGTTGACTTGTACCTTGAAGGGAGTTGCGCTTCCAGAGTGCCTGCCGGATGCAAATGCATTGCATGTGGGCATTCATTGAAGGATCTGGCAAAGTTGTCCATCATCGCGTTCCTTTGTTGTTCGAGGGCTTCTTTAAGCAATATTTTGAAAGTATCTCTTGCTCACTTGTCTTTCTTTTCTTCCGCCATGGGAGGACGTTAGGGTTTGTGAGGTCAGTCTTGCAAAGGTTCAACCAGTTTGATCCCTAACTCCTTACACCCCGACCTCATTGGGGACATGCAAGAAGAACATAGAAAGAGTAGACTGCTCTAATACCACTAATCCAGACATATGCAAGAACCAAACGAAATACATATATAAACAAAAACAAAAATATGCAACAAAAATAAATCTTCATTTCATTAATATCAAAGAACGGAAAGATGCTTACATACATATTGGAAATAAACTAGCTCGGGCAAAGGTAGCTTATCTCTGAGAATAGATGTGGAAGCTACATGCCTTTGAACTATGTTACAATGAGACTCAAGGGCATTTTTATTATTCAACAACAAAGGGAGACCCTAAACAACTAAAACCCTAACCCTGGGAGATGGAACACCAAGAGTTTGTGGGCCCCATTTGGGTTAATTGGGTAGCCAACTTCCCGAGGTGGTAACTTGGTCATATGATCTTCATTTGGCACATATGATGCCTCGTTAGAAAGGTCTCTCCAAGTACTACAATATTTTTAACATGCCCTTACTTGCTACTATGGACTTGTTGTGGACCTCAAAAAAATGTCATTTAGGGGGTCGAAACAGCTTCGGAAGTTCAGGACTTGAAAAAACTACTAAAAATAGCAAATCATGTTATAATCAAGGAGATTGATGAAACCTACTAGAGGTCCAAGTGGAATAGGAAAGTGGCTACCAATATCCATCTGGATCAAACGACCACCATCACCCATCATACTCCAACATGCTCGACAATTAACACTACCTAAAATAACACTATGCCACTTGGCTTGTCAAGTGTGACTACCACCACATCACTTACACCACCGTGTGTATTAATTAATTTATTTACCTTACCCATAATATATACAAATATGTGTTTATATATTTCTTTTTAATTCAATGGTTGTACCCCACCTCAATCTTGATCGCCACCGATTTAATGATTGTGATCACCTGTCAAAATCCACGACTCACAATGATTGCAGGGTGTCACCTCTATGACATCAGCAAGGAGGGGGGCAGGTAGCCGCACTCTAGGTTCCACAACGAAATTCCACCACCTCAATCTAACGTTGGAAGTTTCACTTGCAAAGATTCATGGTTATCATACATTGTTGGGGGGGGACCGCTGTGATGTCATATGGGGGGGTGTAAACGTGGTTCCACTACCTCCTTAGAACTCTACCCTCTGACCTAAATTCCATCGTGGATTGTTGACAATTTGATTTTTCGAACCACAAATTCCACTATGAACTGACAACAATTTGATTTTTTGAACTGAAGTATATTAGCTAAATGGATCCTCCTGCCCATAATACTCGCACTTCTAAATTCTTTAGTCTATGCTATCTTAACACCTTTATACAAAAATCTGCCCATCATTCTAGTTCTGTAAAGTTCCGCCCCAACGCTTCGATTTTTGCAACTAAATCCCTTTGTATCCATAAATATAACAAAGTTAGCTTGACCAATTTGGACGCATTGAGACACCCAACTTTCGACCCTAGTCTTCAAAATCGCATCTTAGACCCTTCACAAAGTGATTTTGGCACAACTCCTTTAGAACTTGATATCAAATAAGGTGAGCCCACGTCAACATAATAGTGGGCACCAACCCACCCATCGAGTTGCTTCGCGCAGTTAATCGACTAACCCCCCCCAGAGTTATTTTGCACCCGATATACATTGTTCACCATTGATTTAGACAATTGACCATGTGTGAAGCCTTTCATGTAAGATGTTGGAACTGTGATTGTGGAACCCCCCCCTCCCCACCTTGTTTATGTAAGGGACCTTGCATCCCGCCAACCATTGATTTGTGTTGTGAAACCTTTGTCCTCAATCTTTTTCGTCAAAGCATTAGCATAGACTTCAAATTCCACTACAAATTAATCATGACAATCATGTTAGCCAATGTCAAAGCCTCTACAATAACCAATCGCATAATTCTTTTTTTCTTATTTCAAAATTATTTTTCAATGTCTAACAAATATCGAAATGAAGTCATCATCCACAAGAGGAATTATGTTTCATCAAACAATGAAATTAAAATAAGATTTAAAAAAATTAATATAAATATATATATATGGTGATTAGAAATAATGGACTTTTTCAAAAATTTATTAAAATTACAAAAAATTCAGAAACTAATTCACAAACAAAGAACTTTCACCACAATCATAATATAATCAATAATAATAATTAAATATTCCAAAAATAATTTCTTTATTTATTTTAAATCACCCGCCAAAGACTAAAGACTATGTGTAGCTCCTGTCCCAATCATTTACGCAAGAAAGTGTAGTTGTCCTCGACAGATCCTACGCCACCATCCCACCTTGATCCTACGCCACCATCCCACGATGATCCTTTACGCAAGAAAGTGATGTAGTTGTCCTCGATAGATCCTACGCCACCATCCCACGTTGAGGTGCCCTTATGGGAGGGCACGTTTTTTTAATTTAAAAAGTTGTGTTATTGTCCCAAAGATGCTACGCCACCATCCCATACACCAAACAAGTGATGTAGTTGTCCCAAAGATGCTACGCCACCATCCCACCTTGAGGTGCCCTTATTGGAGGGAACATTTTTTTAATTTAAAAAGTTGACAACTAACTAATTTTACTTTAAAGTTATTCTCAAACATGGTAGGTGACGTGGAAACGAACCTTTTTCAACCTGACATATGACTATTTTTTAAGATGGTAGGGTATGTGGAGACGAGCCTTTAAGAAAAGTTAGAACACGTGACTTATGTTGTAAAGCCAACAAAATAAAAAGAATATATTTCCCATAATATAAGATACATGAACATCGTCGATATGTTTCAAAGGGAAAAAATAATATAAAATACAATTAACAAATTGTGTTTTTTCTTAATCTCAACAAGTGAAGCTTAGAGTGGTCCGCCATTAAGCCTACACATCCGAATTGCAATTATAACTGTTCACATTATATCATCCTCGAAATATAAGATTTAGATATTTCTTAAAGGAAAGATTTAGATATTAGACCTATACTAATAAAGTAGCTTTTTTAATCTCTTCAAGTGAAGCTTAGAGTGGTCCCAAACATTAGGCCATTAACCTAACACATCCAAATTGCAATTATAACTATTCACATTATATTATCCTCAACATATAAGATTTAGATATTCCTTAAAGGGAAGATAACGTTGTTCGCCCAAAAGATACGATTCCATATTTAACCTTTTTTTTTACTTTATATATTAATTTATGAAAATAATCCGTAACCCTTCTCAAATAATGTGTAGCCAAATCTCAATCTTAAATGTCATTTTAATAAAATAAACGACAACATCATGTAAAGAATGATCGCCTATTTCAGAGTCTATCTTTTAAGTTTTTTTCAGACAAAATATATGTAGTATGTGACTTATCAGATATTAATACAAATCTTTTTTTCGTACTTAGGAAAAAAAATGGAATAAAAATGATCACTTATGAAAAGTAAAAGGCAAGTCTCGTGAGATTTGATTTGATTTTATATATATATATGATTTAATTGTAATGTTAAATTAATAATTAAAAGAGATATTTTATAATTTAATATAGTAGAGATGGTGTAATATTTATAATATTTAATATAATAATACATAATATAATGTTAGCTTAATTTTTTTTTAAGTAATAATAATATCTAATTTGATTGAATTCAAGTCTATAATATTTAATATAAATTTATATTATAAGTATGATTTTTTAAATGTGGTTAAAGTACAAATGAAAGTTATCTCATCGTCATTAGTTTATGGACACTATATGAGCATATCCTATTCTAAACGATCAACTTTGAGTGGCTTGGAGAGCATTAAGTTGAGAACTTAACCAATAAACTGACCTTAGTAGTATTACATGGATTTTTAAAACATTAATAAAAAAATAAATTTAATAATAAGACCTAAATTATAATTAATATATACTGATTAAAGATCTATTTAATCAATAAATTAAAATAATGATTTATATCCCTAATTAACTATTTTTGAGAAATTTATATTTAATTCATTAATAATTAAAAAAATATAAAATTCAATATCTCAACTCGAAAATAATATATATATATATATAATATAATATAATATTATATATATTTAATATATAAATTTGTATAAAAAACATATGAAAGAATATCAATTATATGTATTATTGGGGGTTTCCATAAAAAATATATATATATTTATATATAAATTAAAATTTATAAAGATATAATAATAGGTATAAGCTAACTATAAACGAAGTAATTTTTGACCCGAATTTACCAAAACCCAATGATAGAGTTTCAAGAAAGAATGTGATTTTTTGTTTTTAAAAAGCATTTTTTAATGCATAAATGGATTGAACACCTTCAAAAACCTT
>APFE030666756.1:5839-45939 GCA_000404065.3 Pinus taeda | reverse complement strand
ACAATAATAGATTAATAATAACATAAATATATTATTAATATCATTATGTAATAATATTATTATATGTAACAACACATATTATAATAATATTGTAATATTTTTTTTCTTTGGTAAGTCAACATATTCTATTAATTTAAGGGAAATTTATATCTCGAGGAGCATAGCTTCACAATACCATTGGCCTCACTCTTATTCGATTTTTTGGCTAGATGGTAGTGACAAAAAGACACTGACAATAACAAGAGAAAACTTGAGGACCAAAGACTAATTTCCCAAAGGGACCAAAACCGCCAAGAATCAAAACACACCCCACAGTAATCATTAAACATCAATATTACCCGAAGCTAGGTCATCAGATCCATTGCCCCTTGGTTGGCAAAATTCTTCATGAACATGTGCCTCCATATGTGCCATTTTCCCTTCAAAGTTGTCTAACCACTCCTGGAGCCGCTTTGACCTCTGTAAAGGGAGACCAACCGCTCCTGGAGCCGCTTCTGACCTCTACAAAGGGAGACCAATTGATCTAGCATATCCCACTGATTATGTTGTAGATCATTCATAAAACCAATGATTTCTGAGCCAACTGCTCCATTGTTGTTATCACCAAGCAAATTTGTGCTTCAAGTGAGTCAAAAGAAGGAGGAAGGTCTATATGCCTGATGGCATTATTTTGTTCAATCTCCTCCCATTCATCCTACTATTCCACATGGTGAACTGCCCCCTAGCCATGAGGACTAGCACCTCTTTGGGCTCGACCTGGCTACCGCTGCATGAGGCCCTCGTTGTAACCTTGCTCAACCCACACCAAGATTTCCAACCAATGTCTCAGCTTTCAAGACAAATGAGTAGCCCCTGTGCCCAAAACACCTCAGTTGTTGATTTCTCCTCACACCACGTGAATGACCAACTATCAATACTTTCACTAGTCCCAAGGAATCTATCACTCAATGTCCAGAATCCAGCGAACCATCAACCCTTCAATGAGACCAGCCCACCAGCAGAACCACCACCATCCCTTGCGCTTGTAAGCTCTTCATCCCTTCCCAATCAACAATATGACCCTCTGAAAATAGAAAACCACAACAAAAAAGAGCACAAGCGACACTAGGATTTTTAGCAACCACATTGGCCACCCTAACCAGACCCCAGGACAACCCACACACCATTACTGGAACTCTACACAACAAAATATAGACTACAATGATAGAGGAGCAAGAAACTAATATATGTGTCAACAAGAGAGTGGAAGAGTACTCTACCAATGAAAAAATTGTTCTGTAGTGATATGGTCCATGCATTGCGCCCCTGAGAATTTACCCATAGCCACAACCTCTCAAAGCAAACTGGGGTCTCAAATGGTTATTCCAAAGACCACCTAATTGACTAAATTGCCACCATTAATCTTCAAACTCCTAAGCTGTGAACTCTCAGAATGGAAGGCAAGGCATGGTTGCACCAAGTAGCCACCCTACTCTCCATAGTAATGAAGCTCCACCGATGAACCCACTGCCCATAACTAAAACCCAAACTTCACAACTCGCAATCCACCAAATGATACAAATACCCTACATAATGTCTCGAAGCTTCATCATCCTTAAACCTGCCTTAGCTTCTATGTCATGCCTCATCAATCAAATGTCTCATGGGAGGGGACTAAATGACCCTTCATTAACCTCTGTCATCTCATTCGACACCCCATCAAGGAATAATATTGTAATGTTTTATTGATGTTATTATTAATCACATTAATATTCACAACATGATAATATTAAGAATAATAATACTATAGTTACTTTTAATATTAATATAAATAATAACAACATTAAAGTAAATAATATTAAAAACATAATATAAAATTAATATTAATATCATTTTTTTATGTGAGGTGAATTCTATTAATCAATCTGAAATAAGATACATCATATACAATCATGACTCTTTTCTTGGCCTAGTGTGCCATATATTGAGAGGAACACCGTTGAGATGTAGGAGACTGAAAATAGCAAAGGAGACATAGAGGAACAAAAGAAACAATTACATAAGAGAATCATCCAAATTGGGGTTGATCCTCACACGATCTTCAAAGCGACATTTTTTCCTTTATTTTTCAAAATCATGACATAGCCTTCCAAAGATGGGATTATCAAGGAAAATTGAATATTATTAGTGCATGTTGAAGGAGAATCCTTGCCATAGTCCAAAGAAGCCAACTCATGAGCTCGCTTCAACGCACGTAAAGAAGCATTATTATTCACTATCTATGTGCTTGCTAAAGGAGCATGGTTCACACCATGATCCTTAGGATATTTTTGAGGATCATAAGTTTAGACCTTGTACACTAAATTCATTTCATCATTAGATCCTTCATCATCCTCGTCTGCAACAAAGGAAGTGTCATCCTCCATAGGAGGTATTTCACAGGGCTTCCAAATTTTAGCTCTGAAATTTCGATTATTCTGCTTCTTGTGAGATCTTAAAAAAGTGCAAGAACTCTATAAATGGCTTGTTTGCTGACTAAAGTGACAACAAAAAGTAGTATTCTCATAGTCCATATCTCGGGTCCAATGCAAATCACCTATTCTTAAATTGATTTATTCTAGTAGTCCTTTATCAATATCAACTTCAACACAAATTTTGTCATAAGTGTAGACACCCAACTTGCCATGAGGATTATCAATTGCAAGGAAATGGGCTAGGGTGTCTCCAATGCCTTGAAAGATTGAGTAGTGCCAAAAGTGAGCAGGAAGATTAGGAAGTTGAACCCATAAGCTTGGTAATGACTATTGTGGAAGGGTTAAAATATGGAAACTAGGGTGTTAAGAATAGTCCTCACTTTGGCTCACTTTGGCTCTGACCAAAACAGGCCCTCGATACTCGTGAAATACATCTCGCAGTTACATGATCAAGGAATTCCTCATTGAATCGAAAGACACCTCTCCAGAAGATGCGACCTAGGAACCAACCATTATTCTTCAGCAGTTTCCACAGCTTCAGCCTTGAGGACAAGGTTGCTTTTGATGGGGGGGGGAATGTTAGGGTCCAAACCTAACCCCTTTATTTATATAATAATCCCAATGGGTTGAGTCCGAGTCAATAAATCCTGCATTAATAATTGTAAGTGGTTGACCCAGATTAGAGAAAAGGGACAACAATTAGTTGTAAAATGGGCCATAGTTAATAAATAAATTGGTTAACCAGTAATATGCAAGGAACCAATAGTAGTTAGGGTTTTGGATGTCATTTAGCTATAAATATCCTTAGTTAGTAAGGGAAAGATCATCCAGTCTTATTGTAATTGAGCTCTGGTCTGTTGGAGTTTGCCCCCTCGAAGAGGCAAGTGAACGTTGAATTTGTTTCTGAATAATAAAATACTTTGCAACTTTTCTCATTTCATGTGATAATTTTGTGTTCTGGGCTATATTTCTTCGTATTTCTGGTATTTTGGATTTCTCACAGGTCAAGAGCATAACATTTCATCTTATCCTCATTCGAATTAATCACCTTGAAAACCATATTTCTAGAAGGTTGACCCCTTCATCACTCCTTTTCTAAGGACATAAAATGATGGGGATAGATCCATCACTCCTTCAATACTACATCAGAGTGATGCACCACTCTTCTGTAACAATTTTGGAGTGATGGATCATCAACATGTGTCTTTCTATGGATATGAGATGTGTATCTGAACTCTACAACTGATGTAAGATGAATTAGGGTTACTTCTCCATCCTAAGGGTGTTAAATACATTGATAACACATAGTTGAGAAGAGTAGCTAGGAGTGGAAAGTGAAAGAGAAAAAAAGAAGGAGTCAAGATTCTGTAGTAGCCTTGTGGGCCATAGGTCTCATGTAACTCCATAAAGAGTACCTTGTATTCATACTAGCACATTTTCCATACCAAAGAAAAGAGAGAAGAGTAGCCTCATTATGGTGCAGATAAATTCTAAGTGCGAACACAAACAATTCCTCTAGCCCGAGAGAGAGGGTCTAGCCATAAACAAACAATCTATGGAAGATCTCCTTAAGATAGAATCAAATAAGAGGACCTACCTCTTAGTATGCTATTATTCTTGGTGACGATCTTGCTTCCTTGTTCCAGCTATCTTTCATTTCCTTCCTTCGAACACCTGAAACAAGTAAACAACAGCAAACAACAAATGTGATAACATACAAATTGTTGTTCTCCTTCAACATATTCGGGTTCCCACACACTTTTGATAGCATCTCATGGATAGCCCCAACAAAGGTAGTCTCAAGACTCTTCCCTTTAGTCTTCACACCAAACCAAACTCACAATTATCCCTTAAACACAAGCTAGAAAGATACAAACTATGGGTAACTTGCTGATTACTCCAAAATCAAAACTTCAGCCAGAACTTAATTAGGACTAGCTTGTGCTTGGGAAGAAACTTGAATGGAGGGGAGATGGTTCCTCTTCTCATGGGGGAAGGCCTTATCTCTTGGATTAGTTCCATCCTAATAGGGGAAAGGAGCCTAAACTAACCTCCTCGACTCCATCCGGCCTAACCATTTATCAGCCTTCCGTTACGAAGCTTCTAGAGCTAGAAGCTTCAGCTACATACTTAAAAGACTTTCCAAAATAGGATCGGCCTGACTGAGAAAGGGCTCAGTTGATCCAATAGGTGCTAGGGATAGTTGTAATCCCTTTATATCGATGCGAGGAGGACACGGGTCATTAGCACCAGCCTTGTAAACAGGGATAAAGAGAAGATTTTTGGGAAATGATGCAAAAGGGAATTGTTCTGCTCATGAAGAGGGACACAATGGGAGTTTCTTCATGATAGGAAAGCATGTTTGGTACATTGTAGAGGTCCTCCAGGATTGTAGATGGGGAGTATAGGGACAGTGACAAAATGTTGTGTAATAGATGCCCCCTAAAGAGTGAAGGCCAAGCTAGAGTGAGGGATGAAATGCTTTACAAGTGGAAGTGGGGAACCGGAGTTCGTCATCGAAAAAACTACAAGAAAGAATAGATACATATACATCACTGAAAACTCTAAACAATAATACATGAATCATGGTCTGGACGCATCCATCCAGAGAATGATCATGTAAATGGATCCAAGGCATGGGCACAACCATCAAGCAGAAAGGATCATAATGAAACCAAGTTATGGTCGCAGCCACCCAGTAATGTGAAGGATCACATATAACAACTCATGGTATGGTCGCAACCATCCATCTGAAAGAGACATGTATATTGACATGACCATTTCACATCGCCTCGCAACCTAGACTTATGTAATCTTAGCCCAGGGTCTTTTGCTCCAAACAACCCGATCAAAGCACAAATCTTAACATGCGAATGAATGTGTTGAATTCGAATATGCTAGGAAGTCACTTGATTACCGGTCAATTATGTGAACCGTTAACAAGCACGAGAGAAACCATCAATAATGACAATGGTTGTCAAGGTACTGGCAGCACAGTTCAGGATTGTGAATAAAGGAACCGATTTCGAACACCCGTGAAATCACTCGATCGAAAGCCAATAATGTGAACTTGTCGTCGAGTGCAAAGAACTTGCCATTAGGGCATGCAAGCTCTTAGGTACTGGAAGGGAGTCTCTTGGCCAGCTTCCTAGATAATGAGCTGAAGTTGACGGGAAGAGACCGTTTCAAAGGAGGGCCATGATGTATTCCACATCATCGACACGAGACAAAGGGATGCAAATGATTTTAGATGATACAGAGAATCAGGAGTAAGTAGAACTGTAGAGGGACTAACTCTTGAACATATCAACGACACGATTCTGGAGTTTAATAGCTTTTGGATCCATAGGATCAATGGTCATGATGACGTGGCAGAGATCAAATGGAAGGAAAAAATGAATGGCGCAACTCAGGAAGGTCAATGATGAAAGGAGGATATCCCAACCTGACACGAACCAGAAAGTGTCATGTTCAAGAGTGAGCTACGGACACAACTGATAAAGTTTCCAATTTTTCCACACCATGTCTAGCAGTTACCCCAATTATTTTTTATCACAAGCTTGAAGGGCATAACATGTTCTCTCACTGTATGTTCATCCTTCGGACGAATCCAACCTAGTATGTTTAATGAGCCCTAGGAAGGAGAAGCTCATGTTCGTCATGGCGATGAATCAAATGTCGTTTAATGGCTTAACGAGTCCGACAAAGGGGTAACTCGATATCTTTTTCAAGTTTAGAGAGTTTGAAAAAGAAAAGGAAAAGAAAACTCCACATGGTCCCTTTTTGTACATTTGTGTCTCTTGAGCCCAAAAAGGTAGAAAATGATACTTGAGAGAACCATTTGACCATTTCAGTCAAGGAGTACCTTTTTCGTAAATAGTGCATCCTAGCCCAAAAAAGGAGTAAATGTATACTAGGCGCACAACGTTTCACACCTTTAACGAGTTAAAAATGAAAAACGTTTGACAATCTTTTCGTGTTTAAAGTGTCGGAAAAGAGATTGAAAGCAGACCCCCCATTTTATTCTCTTTTACGAGTCAAAAAGGGAAAAAATACTCGGCGATCTTTTCATTTGAGATTTACGAGTCAATAAAAGAGCTGAAACACAACTCCAATACCACCATCAACAATATTTCATGAAAAAATGAATAAAAAGGGGCAAAAGTAATTAAATTTTATCATTTACCATTTTACCTTTGTGTGAAGAGCTTTTTATCCACTTGGAAAAAATCGTGAAAAAATAGTAGATTGGAAAGAATGTGAGCATGAGGATATTGATACCCAAGAAATAGTTGATCCAAATTGCTTGGAGGCTTTGAGGAACTATGGGCTCCTCAAATTCTTTCTTACACCAAGTATACGTGCCCAACCTGAGTTGCTACTGTACCTGATTAGTCTCTGGGACATAAATCGAGAAATTTTCATCATCGGTGACCAAGAGTTGGAGTTGGAGACTTCAGACGTTTATTTCATCACAAGACTGTCCCAGAGAGGGGAACCAGTCAACCTATATGGGTCGAGGTTGATTGGGGCAAGCATGACTATGCTACTTGTCGAACATTGCCCAGAAGCTCTCAAATCCAAAAGTGGCAAGATCGAGATCATGACCATTCAGGATCTTGTGTTGAGAGTGCTACTATTGACCATTAACAGAGTGGTTGGGTCCCAAGCACCACATGAGACCAACAAGTCAAAGTTCCAGTATGCTATCAACTGCACGGCACGCACCATATTTAACTGGGTGGAAGCAATGAAAATCAACATGAAGTTCCAGCTATCAAAAGCTAAGGCGAGACACCTGAAGCAATTTTGCTTTGGATCTATGCTAGTGACCTTCTTCCTGGAGCGAGTTCTGTTGTTCCAATACTAGTTGACTGAGGTAGATCTGTCGATGCCTTGAGACCCATGGATGGTCGGTTGGATCGAGTTGATGCCCAGGGTCACGGGGGGTTGACATATGTCCTAAAAGCCCGCCTTTTTCTCGTGGCTACGATGAGAGTTGATCGTAGTGGAGGATTGGCCTTACAGCAGTACCGACTTCCGCGGAGACTCAGATATGCCGCTCCCAGAAGGGGAAGATTTGGACAAGGGAGGTAAAAACAAACAATTTTTAGTTTTTTGATGTTTTTTACTGCTTTTTGAAATATATGTGTTCATGACACTTCAATTTTATGAATGCAAATGTTGGACTAGAACGCCCTGTCGAGATGTCCCCGATTGCCAAGTGCGTCGCTCGACAGTTTGATGTCACTCCTTATCAGGAGGGAAGTGACAACGAGGAGGAGATTGTGCGGAATCTCGAGGGTTTGACCCATGGCATCCCAAAGTATGCTCAGATGGGTGATGTCCCACGCCAGTACTAGAGGTAGACAGTGGATGTGTCAGATCGAATTCGCCGACTGCTGACTCACATAGTCTAAGAAATTACATGTTATCATTAGCATCATGTTGTTTAGTGTATAGGTCTATCATTCCATATTTTTGAGGCCTGTGAGCCACCGATGTATTTCGAATGCACATATTAGTTTTTGAGTTTTTGATGTATGACAAACATCACCGGCACACACACACACACACACATATATATATATTTGTGTGTGTGTTGTACTTCTTTGCTTACTATGGTACAAATGTTTTTGTTTTTGAGTTTCACATGTTTCACAAATGTCTATCCAACACATAATTAGCTAATGCATCTGTTAATGTATTCATGTGCCGAGGAATATGATGATATGTAATGTAATCAAATTTTCTCTCTAGTAGACAAATACGTAGATACATTCTCAATATCTGAGGGTTTATGATGGAATATTGCCAGTTGAGTTGAAGAACAACACACTATGAATCAAGGTTGACAACCAATTCTTAGATGTTAAGAGCAATAACTTCTGACAATAATTCGATAATCGTGCTATACTCAGCGATGTTATTAGTTTTTCGACCTAGACAGATATCTTGAAGATTAATCAACTCATCATGGGGGTCATAAATGGCCCATGCCATGGATGATAGATTCTGTGTACTCTGGCAAGCACCATCAGTGAAACCGACATGAGGGGACACCAACATCTACAAAGCAAGAAAACACATAATAAGTTGAGAAGATGCTTGCAAAATAACACACCAAACCACACTGTACAAAAATGAACGACACACTATCATACAAAATTAACCATGCAAGATGACCTAAGCATAGTACTTTTTGAGAAAGTCCATGCTTGAACTCGGGTAATCAATTAACACGGATGAAAACTGGAGTTTTACCATTGACAAGATGAGTAAGCATCGACTCGGCCAAATAATAGAGTAGAACCCATATAAGGTTGTGCCCCCATGCCCCCTAGGTGAGGGAGGGTTACGAATCAGATGACAACCCCATTGCAATAATGGGAAATCGGTAAAAATGCAGGGAGGGAGAAAAAACCTGAATCCATGAAGAGATAAAGGCGCCCTCAGTTGAAAGATCTTGAAAATGTCAAGAGAAATCGACATGGAAATAGGAAACAAAGAAGAGAACTTCTCAAGACACATAGATATGACTGTCGGGCTAGAACCAAGCCACGGGGATTGAGAAGACACGTCGATAGATGAACTCAAAATAGGATTATCAGAGGATATTGAACGTGAGGCCAAAGCAATTTCTACATAATTGATTTCAGTCAGACTTAGTGGCATAACCTCACCCCATGATCAACGGGATCTGTTGAAGGTATGACCCAAGGATCATATTTGACCGAGAGCATGTTGACAGAGACAACATGAGGAGATGTGAATTAAAAAATCCCCATCAAAGCAGGATCTTTAAAAATCCCTACCCCCACACTCTCATAAGTAGCATCGGTGTGCTTGACATATAGAACATTGCCATCTAAGGAGGAAGAGGCAAAGAAGGACAGTTGTTTGACTGTGACTATCTTCCCTTGATGGGGAAAATGAATCATGCAGAATAGGGAGGAGGCTACAACATGCATGGCATGGGTCCAACTCCGTCCCAGTAAAATATTATAATTGAGATTAGCATCAATGGTATCTACTTCAACATGTACTGTCTTGCCCTCCAAAGTAATGGCAAGGTTGGGTAAGACACCGAATGGTTGCGCATCGCACCTGTCGAAAGCTTCCAAAGTGTTAGGGGACTGGTTCAAAGGAGGAGAACCAATTGCCTTCCAACAAACGACTGACACGATGCAGGTATAGGCACCTTCATCGATGACGATCCTATGAATGGTTTTCCCATTGATGATTACATGAATGAGAAAGGCAATCTAATGAGGAAGACATGAAACATGGTTTTCTAGATCAAAACATATAAGAGTTGAATCGATAGGATCAATACCCCCAATAACCAACAATAATGATTTCCGCTGAGACAAGTAGCTTTGTTGTACCTCAAGAGATGACATAGTTGATGGCGCCTGAGCCAAATCCTCAACAATATTATAGTGCTGAGCAACATGAGAATTTGGATTGTATGAGGACTTTCGTAGCACACCTCGAGAAGGTGGTCGAACAAAGGAATCAGGGTTAGGTTGCTCTATATGAAGAGGACCAAAACTTGTCAAGGTAGAAGAAGAAGGGGTAACTTCCTTTTATTTCCCTATTGTCAGGGTAGAAGTTTGATCATCTTTTGATCTAGTAGCCACATTAATGGGCATACTCATCATGAACACTTGTGAACCTGAGGAAGCAGACGATTGAGGCTGGTCTACTATTTGGGTTTGCTGGGATAGAAATGGCTCTTTTAAGACCATTGGGGTCCCTTTGAGAAAATGAAATACTTCGAATCATCTAGGACAATCCTTAGTATAGTGATCCTCCTCAAAAATGAGGCACAGATACTTAGGCTTCCATTGAGAAGCATCACCAGAAGATGACTTCGAAGGACGTTATCTTGGGGCATCAACTTTACCTTTTCCTTTGCCTTCCTTCTTACCTTTCAAGGATTTGTCCACTGTGGTAGACTGAACAGTGTGGACCTCTAAGGTTTTACCAAGGCTAGGCAGATTACAAGAAGACTCATTAGAAGCAGTTTTGGAGACCGACTTCTGTTTGGAAGAAGATTTTGCAGGGGTCTGAGTCACTGAACCAATTATTCCATCAACATGAGGGGTAATGGGAGACTTATATGTCGTCAAATCAGATGATAGTCTAGGCGCATCGAGTAACACATCATATAACATGTCAGACTGTGAACAGACAAGGTCTAGATATTGGTCACGCATGATAGCTTGTTCTTCAGTGACACATCCTCCCATAGCTATGTCCTCAGCAATTTTGTTGACAAAGGATGGGGTGAACCATTTGGTCAACAACTGATCAGAAATCTCAAACTAAATCAAGCGATGCCTACGCCTCCATTCATGTATATGATCAGAGATATGGGTTGCAGTGTCTTTCTTGAGCGACGATAGCAGATGGGTGTCGGTTTCATAGTGAACCGACAATTGGAAATGTGTGAGAAAGGCCATGGCAAGAGTGTTAAAGTCATGATAGGTATTCCAAGGTAGCTGTATATACCACTTGGTTGTAGCTCTTGTAAGAGTTCGTTGGAAAAGACGAAGATGAATGGAATCATCAACATAGGAATTTGGAGAGCACCAGAGGTGATATGTCATCATGTGGGCTTGAAGGTCCTCTTTTTCTTTTCCTTCAAACTTCAGACAATCACTCAGAATCTTGGAAGGGACCGAAGGCCATTATGGTGAATGAAGAATCATATCATTCGTAAGTCAACGGGTCCAACCAAAGGAGCGCATCCCTTCTGGTAAGGATTTTGTCCCCATAGTGGAGGGTTTTGTCCATAGGGCATTTGATTTTGGCCCCACTGTAGGTTACCTTGCCCATAGGGTGGATTTTTACCTTGAAAGCCTTCAAATTGTCTAGCCATAGGTCGTTGATAAGAAACATACGGGTTAAAAGGTTGTTGAGCTTGTTGACCTTGGACATATGGATGTTTCACCTGTTGTCCTTGGACATACAGGTTCTAAACCTGTTGCCCCCGGACATAAGGATTTAAGACCTGCTGCCCTTGGACATAAGGATTTTTCACTTGTTGCCATTAGACATAGGGATTCTGTACCTGCTGCTGCAGGACTTGACCCTGACCTTTTCCTTGCAAGGGTTGCCCCTGTTGATATGAGTATAAGGGTTGTTGCTACCTAGGTTGGCCTTGTTGCTGCAAGGGTTGACCTTGAAGCTGCAAAGGTTGTCCCTACGGCTACAAATGTTTTCTCTACGGCTGCAAAGGTTGGCCTTGCAAAGACATAGGTTGGGAGGTTTGTTGAACATACTGCATCTATGGTTGCATGGTTTGTTGCAACTATTGCAAGGGTTGACCCTGCGGTTGTTGCAATTGTCCTTGTTGCGGCATCACCTGTCTTTGTTGCTACATGGATGGCCCTTGCTGCAACAAAGGTTACCCTTGTTGCTGTAGAGGCTATCCTTGTTGCTGCAAGGGTACTTGAACTTTTCCCAGATTGATAACTTGAAAATTTTCGAACTGTATCTGGCCATAGCCACCGGGAATGGTGGATGGACCAGGTTGAACATATTGTCCATGGTGAAGGATGTAAGGTGGATTGACCATTCCTTGGGAACCATATGGAACATAAGGAGTTTGGTACTGAACTTGAGCCTCATAAGGTTGTTGATACTGGAAATTGCTTGACCCAGACGGACCAACGGGATTTTGGACCTGTTGGTACTAGACATTGCTTGATCCATCCAGACCAGCAGGGTTTTGAATAGCACCAGAGGAAGGTTGGTTCATCCCAAACATGTGAGCTTTTGAGGTGGAAACAGGCGATGACGAACGACCGAAGATGTTTGAAGGGATAATTCTAAAGGAATGCCCGGCTGATCATATGGACTGTACGGACGCTACTGTAATATCACAATAGGGTCAAACAAAGGATTCAGAGGATAAACAACCAATTCAAGCTGACCTTCAGTAGTTGCCAAACTCTCAGGAGTCTGGACAAAATTATCTGGAGAACCCGGGCCAATATCATAAAGTGACCCATTATCGAAAGGAGGTGGAGGACGAGATGACAAAGGTTGAATGCTCAGAACAATTCCGAGTTCAACACCTTGGTCCTCAAGTGACTACAGTAACTCAAGAAATGGCTCCTTAGACAACTTTCAAACGGGGGAGAGGAAGCAAAACTAGGTGAACCAGATGGTTCAGCCATGATGACTTTGTCTTAAATAACAGGAAAAGAGAGATAAATTTCAAGGCTTTAAAATGTAATTTAATACTCACGATTTGGTCTAGAAAAGACTAATAGGGATGTTATGAGATCATGGGAAGAAATTTTTTAAGATGCATAAACAAAATAGTGCTATTTCATGTTTTAAGAGTCGAGAAAGAAACAAAGATGACTCTATCACTTTCGTTTTGAAATGAGCTTGAAAGGACAAATGCTCAGATGATATTTTAAGTTTAATGAGTCAAAAAGATCAGATGACAACTCAAGATGATCTAGGTAAAAAGGATTACCAGGTGACTGTGAACTACAGAATACCTCCCGACGAATCGAGAAGTACGGGCAAGCAATCTCCCCGAATGTTGTGTTCGGTGTATCAATTTTACAAGGCAGTAGACTCGGCTTCCTATGGATAAAGGATTGTAACCTACTAGGGTCTCCCTTATATACACAACAGTACAGGGAGCACAAGTCCATACTAGTGTTGTCTAGTGCCGAAGCTAACGACAACTGCTAGGTTTAAAAACATCTGAACACATCTCTAGACTAGACCTTCTAGATGTGATCGTTAGGTTTCAAATGTGCCTTAGGTTAATTGAGTTCATTTTAAAGCTTATCTTGAATTATGTCTCAGTTTTTTAGGCCTTAGCGATGTGACTTGAAAAATCCTATATGCAGCTAAAGGAGACAAGACTCTTTCAATTCAATGAATCGTTTATAGTAGAGAGAGTAGAAAACACAATCAAATGCAAACAATCAAGCAACTGAAAGCAAAATGATTTTTTCACTACTTTACTTTTTGAAAATAAACTAATGAAAAACTCTTTCCAATTCCTATTTTCCTAATAAGTGCACTTCAGGCAGTCCTTTCAAAAGTAAAGACAATTCTTTTTTCTTTTCAAATGCAAATGCAACTCTAATCGTTAATGATGCTAACTAATGTAACATATTGATGCAACAACTAGAATTATGTACTTTTCATGAAATGACGAAATGCATCTTTCATAAAACACTTCAATGAAAAAGCTTTTGAGACAATCAAACCTCAAGCAAATGAAAAAACACAAAAGAGGTTTTCTTCTAAACCAATGATGCAATGACTCTATCAAAAACAAGACAAGCACTGTGATTTATGCTAGAAAAGAGACGCCTAAGCAAACGAAACCTTTCAAACTTGTGTGATGGAGATCAAACCAACAAGAGGACTACAAATGAAACGCAAGGAGTAAATTGACCAATCACTTGACTCACTGGGTTCACAATCAGCTGAATGGATGACAACCTAGATTCCCTAGGGCCACCAACCATCCAAGGACTCAAAAAATCAAGTAAAAAGAAGGAAAATCAACAAGCACATAAACCAAACCAAATGGAGCTTTCCAGTCAGGGAGAACACAGCGTAAATAAGCTTAGCAATAGAAATCAAGAGAGCAAAAAACACTGATCGAGATCTAGGGAAAACCCTAATCTTTACCTACAGGCATCAGCGCGACTGCCTAACTAACAACAAGCACCAGAAGGGGGTCAATGCGACTGTTTCTGAGCAATTCGTGTTGATCGATGCGATAGTCAAGAAAACAAATGCATTGGCCAAGGATGCAAGGAAAAAAAAAAAATCTAAGGCTGAGACTAGACTTGCTACTGTAAATTTCAGACCTAGAGCAGAAAACCAGGCAAAGAAAACATGACTAAAGGGAAATTATGATACTAGAAAAGTTCACACAAAACCATGAAATTACAAACAATCAAATAGAAGGATTGCGTCCCCAGTATGGTCACCAATTTGTGGTGCAAGTAAATTCTAAGTGCGGACACAAACAATTCCTCTAGCCCGAGAGAGTGATTCTAGCAACAAACAAACAATCTATGGAAGATCTCCTTAAGCTAGAATCAAATAAGAGGGCCTACCTCTTAGTATGTTATTCCGCTTGGTCACGAGCTTGCTTCCTTTCTCCAGCTATCTTTCATTTCCTTCCTTCAAACACCTAAAACAAGTAAACAACAACAAACAACAAACATGATAACATACAAATTGCATTTAGCCTACTTAATAAGTCAAGAAACATTAAGCCATAAACATGTGAGATGACATTTCATGTAGGAAATCAATCGCTAGTTGCATCTATATTAGTTCAATAAGATATTACAACCGATGTCTTGACGTTGTTGTTCTCCTCCGACATATTCGGGTTCCCACACACTTTTGCTAGCATCTCATGGATAGCCCCAACAAAGGTAGTCTCAAGGCTCTTCCCTTTAGTCTTCACACCAAACCAAACTCACAATTCTCCCTTAAACACAAACTAGAAAGCTACAAACTATGGGTAACTTGTTGATTACTCCAAAATCAAAAACTTCAGCCAGAACTTAATTAGGACTAGCTTGTGCTTGGGAAGAAGAGAGGTTTATATAGCTTGGATGGAGGGGAGATGGTTCCTCTTCTCATGGGAGAAGGCCTTATCTCTCGGATTAGTTCCATCCTAATAGGGGAAAGGAGCCCAAACTGACCTCCTCGACTCTATTCGGCCTAACCATTTACTAGACTTCCGTTACGAAGCTTCAGCTCCATATTTAAAAAACTTTCCAAAAGAGGATCGACGCGACTGAGAAAGGGCTCAGTCGATCCAATCGGCGCTAGGGACATTTGTAATCCATGTATATCAGCACGAGAAGGACACGAGTCATTAACGTCGGTCTTGTAAATTGGGATAAAGAGAAGATTTTTGGGAAATGATGCAAAAGGGAATTGTTCTGCTCATGAAGAGGGACACAATGGGAGTTTCTTCATGATAGGAAAGCATGTCAGGTACATTGTAGAGGTCCTCCAGGATCGTAGACGGGGTGTACAGGGACAGTGACAAAATATTGTGTAACACTCACCTTATAAATAGGTTTTCTCTTGTAAGGGTTACCTAAGGAAATTATTTATGTCTATAGTGGATGATGTATGTATTTCTTTTTGTTTTCTATTTCTCGCATTTCAACTAATTTAATTAGTTAAGAAGAAAATCAACTAACTAAATAATCTATAATTTATGGAAAAATTAATAATAAATATTTCAATAGTTTTGTCAAATCTATTATGAAAAACTATTTTAGTGGAATATCCATGGTATATTACAGATCATTTTGGGTGCTTCCCATGTGTTTTTGGTGATTTTTGCAGCCCATAAATTTAGATCGTCATTATTAATCCTACCTAATAGATAAATCTTAGAAAAATATTAGTAATAATTCAAATAATTCCCAAAATTGAGTTCATAAGCAGGGGTTATGACCCCAAGAATTTGACATATTGGCTAGGCTCCATGGTAATTGCATTTTGTTTTCTACCTTAATTGTCAAGGTTAGTGATTTTTTGGATCTTTTATGAATTTTTTGAAATACAGTTTTTTAACATTATTATTTAATGTAGTTTTATACTTTCTTTATGAGATTTTGAAAATGAGCATAGTTGCTATATATATTCTCAAATATAAGCTACAACCATTCTAGCCATTTGTATTTCTATTCACATTTCATTGTGTTTCACTGCTTTGTTTATTAATATAATCTAGTTTTCATTGCAATATTGTGGGTTAGTGCTTTATTTGTGACAACAACAATATTTCACGTTCTTTCAAGATCTATAAACCATCTTGGATATTCCACTAGAACAATTTTTCTTAGCAAATAAAATAAATTACTAAAATATTTCTTGTGAAGGTTATGTTCATTTAGATCTCAAATTCTTTAATTACTATTTTATACTTAAATGTATGAAATATCTAAAATGTGAAAACTGGAGAACAGAAAAATATGCATGCACCATTCACAAATAAACGTAAGATCTACCTTAAGAAACCTATACAAAAGAAAACCTAGCTAGAAGGAGAGGCTACTACTCTCTCTCTCTTATCTAGTATGGAAATATGAAAATGCAAAGACAAAGCTACTCTCCTTAGAGTTACCTGAGACCTATGGCTTATAAGGCTACTACACAATCTTATCCCCCTCCATTTGTCACTGTAAGCTCCCACTCCTAGATGCTCTGCTCAAACATGGAACAAATACAATGACATAGAATGGAACCATTTCTCCTCCTAGTAGTCTAGTATTTAACATTGACTGATAGCCATCTAGTGGTAGGTTTTTGACTTATTGAACCCTCAGTTATAGTTATGGTTTTCAATCTTCTAGAATATTTTTTAAATTCCACACGTGGCTAGGCCCATATATGTGAATAATGGTGGTTGATGTGGCATCCTCTCATACCATGATGACCAACATAGTAGGTCATCTTTTGGGAGGCATGAAATTTTCATGTGGGTTCTAATTGATGTAATTATTATGTCAGTGGAAAGGTATTTGAGCATATAATAGAATTAAAGGGTATAGGGTAAAGCTAAAAAAAATTCAACCCCAAAATCTATTGTTTGATGCCTCAAAATGGTTCAAAAGGTTTCAAAACCCAAATTTCCAAACTAGAACCTGCCTCTAAAATGACCCTTTCAGCTAATTCCTCCATTTTTTTCCACTTTGAAAACATCAACATAGATGAAAAATAATAAAATGATCTAATTTAGATCATTTCAATTCATTTTCAATCCAATCCATATCTTCTATAGACAAAATAAAATCACTTAAAGCATAATGGCATCATATTGTGGTTAGGTGACATAAGAAATCAAATAAGATAAAATGGATTTCAAAACAATAATGGTGAGCTTGATACAAATTAGGACACACTTAGTCCTTAATTTTTTTTACGAGGCTAAGTGATACCACCTATTTTAGGGTTTTAAGGTTAGTACCCCTAACAAACTCCCATCATCTTTGATGAGTAAGGTTAAAACCTTGTTGGATTTGTAGCAATACCCTTAAGCCTTGATAGAAATGTTGTAGAGAACACCATTCATACCAAGTTATATAATGTCACATTTACTCAATAAACCACACTCATACTTGGTAGCTTGTGTGCACACTCGATATCACGCATGCAACACTTAATAACATGCATGCACACTAAATATCTCATGTGCATACTTAATGTTAATCAATGCCAAAACCATTATGAAAGCCTAATTAATTTTATGCACCAATATATGGATGTTAATGCTAACATGTTCCATACTAAGAATATGGACAATGACCCATTAATAATCATGCATTGAGTTGTCTTCAATAATTAAATCTTGATCTTGTAATTAAATAACACTCTTATGTAAACAATAAAACATAGACAAATTAGTAGTTAATCATTCTCTTACTTATCCAAAGCTTTTTTATATAGAGCATGGCACAAAATACTCACATAGTAAAATAAATACTTTAATGTAATCAAGGATAAATTTTGTAGGTTAAATGTCATCACTGGACTAATTTTCTATTTTTTTCCTAAAATTATTTTGTTAATTTCCATTTTTTTCAAAAAAAATTTTTTAATTTCCAAAAAAATTATCTAAATTTTATATAACAAATTATTTGACTTAATAAACTATTAATCTATTTTAAAACTATATAAAATTCTTAAAAAATAATTATTTATTATGGAAAAATGCCGATTATTTTATTCATGAAAATTTCTTAATACTTTTAAGTATAGATTCTTGAAAAAAAAATTGTTTATGTTGTATTATATGGCATGCTCATCTTCTTCATTATTTCCTAATTTATTTTCATACTTCCACGATCATAGGGAACCGAATCGACATGAACATTTTTCAGTAGAAAAAATCATATATTAATATACTGCTGCAAATCATTACATTTCCGGTTTATATGGTAAACCGATAGCGTGAGAATCCACATGAACATTAACATAACTTACTTATCAGATATGTGAGACTTTCTTTATTTGACCAAATCTACGGATATTCTTGTTCAATCTCCAACATTAATAGTTTCATTTAGTATTAACTATTGATTTTGATTTAAATAGTGTATTAATCTTTTATTCAAATTGTTTCTTAATATATCGTTTACTTTTTTGAGGTAATTTAATTTTTTATTTCTATGAAAATAAAGTGTTAGCGTAAGGAAATTCAAACTTTAAATCTCTCTTGTTTATTTGAGAATATATAGGTATTTAGAGGTTATAGTGGTTTAGAATCAACTTCGCGGAAGTCTATCTCTAAAAATAATAATAATAATAATTTATCACTTAATTAATCCTTTAAAATTAACTTTATATTTATTATTTAATTCTAAATAATAATATTCCATTAATTTTTTTTTATTAATTTTAACTTTTAATTTCTGAAAAGTCCTTTTTACCCTTAACTTTCAATCTGTCACTAATATTGTTATCTAATCTTAAGCTTAAATTGTTAGAAATATACTTTCATTGATGCCAAAGGAGTTGTCATTAAGTGGAAAGGATCACTGGTGTAATAGGTGGTTGGAGGAAGATTGGTAAACATGTGTTATTGTTTATGATGGAGCATTATCTTTATATTCATTTTTGCCCTAGATATTCAGCTCAAATGCTCCTGAAACCTACTCATATGGATTGTGCTCGGAAAGAGCTTTCCAATGGTGCATGGCACTCTGAAAAAGACTTTGATCAAGAGTTATGGTTGGTCAAATTATGATTGTCAAAAGGTTGAACAAGCAAGGTTTTAGCCTTAGGGGTTCCCCTACAAACCAAATAGGGGAAGCCCCCCCCCCCCCTCTTGTTAATCGTCGAACCAAAGGAGGGGTCCACAATTAATCTTAGTCGTTGGTTAAGCAAGTGGAAAAGATCTCCATTGGAATGCAGTAAGGAAGGTAGACAGAGTTTCATTGCCACTAAATGACAAATAGCATACCCCCCCATTAATGTTCGAGCAACCGGTGGGGTTCACATTTTGATCCTAGTCGTTGAATCAATCAAAGGAAAAACAATTGATGACTAAGATAAGCTCAAGCGACCTAACATGTATGATCCTAACAACTATACAAGAGCGGTTTAACAACCCTGGTGAAAATTTCATGTAATAAAAGTTGATAAAGGAAAAATAAGACCATGGTTCCAAGTTGAATGTTGGGAGAACATATCCTAGTGGGCATCACTAGATGTGTGCTTTGGCTAAGGAAAATTGGCAAAGGCTAAGGCAAAGGCATTACAAGAAAATATGTATTTTTGGCACCTTTATTTATGAAAATAAAGGAAAATAGGAGAAAAGGAAGGTAAAAGGTCACAGGTTGCATGTGAGTAGGAAATTGAAGGAAAATAATGGAAAATGAAGAAAATAGAGACCTCATTAATAAAAAGGCTTCTAAGGATTAGTGGAAAAACTTTTGCTAACCTTTTATCAGTTCAAGTTTGGAGCTCTCTCATTATTCTCTCTCTCTCTCTCACTCTTGGTCACTTAGATCTTTCTTGGAGCACTCTAGCTTTGGATCAAGGAAGGAAAAGTAAGCAAAGGGAAAGGAAGGAAAGAAAGGATCAGGTAAGAAGAGAAGGATCAAGCAGCTTTAGCAAGAATACTTGCTGATAACTTTTTGCATGTGTGATTTCCTATCTGGTTTGGACATGCATGGATTTGCATGTTGGTGTATGGTTCTCTTGCTATCAGCGGCATGGTTTTGCCGGATTATGAAGTGGTTTTCAGCCTAGCCTTCTCTTTTTCCAAATTCCATGGTGTTGGATGTTTAATTCGGTTTTGAGCTTTGGTTTTCCAGATGGATTTTGGAATCTGAGGCAAAGGTAGTCTCAAGGTTCATTCCAAAAGGCCTAGGAATCCCTTGACTAGTTTTAGCAGGATACACTATAAAGCTTGAGGTAGAAGTCTCATTTTGGGGACTAGTGATCCAGGTTTGAATTACAGTAAAGCATGAGAGACTAGTCTCGGTTTAGGGCCTAGTGAGCTGGGATTGGATTGAAGTAAAGCCTGAGAGACAAGGAGACAGAAAATTCCTCAAGGATAGTGATGGATTCTAGATGGCATTCCAAGTCTGGCTCGGTTGTGATCGAAGCATCGGTTTTGGTGTGATCATGGTGTGGTGAGGGTGGAGGTGGTTTAACCTGTGGATTCCCTTGGTTGTTCTTGGATTGGTTGTTCTATGAGATCCCACATTCATGCTTGGATTATGGCACGGGGGTGACTGACTAAAAGAGAGATTGGTTCAGCCATGTCTATGTTTGAGTGGTACGTGGAAGTCACGAACCTGGTTGAATTTTCCTATGATTAATAAAAGCTAAGTTCTCTTACTTTTGCACTGGTTTATATGTGGATTTAAAGGTTGTCATATCTCTGATATTTATATTGTTTAACATTGGTTATAACCATGGTTATGTCACTGTTTCATGTCATGGTTATTTCATGTATTTACTTGTAATTGTTAAATGGATGGATGCAAGACCTAATTGATGATATAATAGTCTAATGGAGAAGGAGGTGATCCTTCTGGTTATGTTTCATAAGTTATTTTAGTCATTTATGCTTTGTCTTATATCTTAGACCTATAGGTTGCATTGATGCCAAGTGTTTGACATAATATCAGTACTAGTTGGGGATGATCAGGCCTAGTCTTGGGGTTGATTTTTGATTTATCAGCATTGTTATCATGTCTTTGATGGATTCTGAAGGTTGTAGCAAGTTCTGGGCAAAGGCCGGGATTCTGGGCTAGAAAAGTGGCTCAAATCTTAGGGTTGCTGGCATAGGTTTGCTGAGAAAATTCAACAGTCGTTGGCATAGAGGCCTATGAGAGTGACTTTGAGTTGTTGGTCATTCTCTTTCCTATAACATGAGAGTGACTTTGGGTTAAGAGGCTTAAAACATCAGTGGGACCCAGGGACAGGATATCTAAGTGGCTGACATGTCTCCTGGGGGTGTAATTGCTAATGTGGATGGGTTTGTTTGATGAGTTCTGTTGATTCCATTTCCTTAAGGTCACTAAGGAGATTGAATCCCTTACAGTAACCTCTCTCATCACATGTTTGCCTGGTTGGTTGGCTGCTTAGGTGGACCTAGGAGGAAGGGGTGTTACAAATTGGTATCAGAGAGTGGTTGCGCTCTCCTTGAGTGAAGGTGCTTGGTCATGCATGCATGCTAGTTGCATGTGTGTCTCTTACACTTGCATTCCATGTGCTTGTTGCATTGCATCATGTTGATCATGATTTTAGTAAGGTTGTCATGAGGAGCTTGATGTGATTTTGTGGCATGCATCGTCGGAAGTTTATGATTGGTTTCACGTGGTTATATGTTGCTTATATGTTGATTATATGTCACTTGACTACATCCTTGTATGTCAAGTGCATTCTTGAATGTTTTGATTACATGTATCAATCTTGTAGGTTAATTACAATAATTGATCACTTATGCTTCACTACATGCATTCATACATATGTGTAGTTGATTATGCATTGCTTATGCATATTGATAGTTGCATGTGGCAATGTGTGCAATGGAGTAATGGTTGTTGTCATGCATGAGGTCACAACATGCATTGTGGATATAGCCTTGCATTGATGACTGGACCCTAGCTAGAATGGTGTTTATGCGTTGATACACTTATTTCTTATATGTCTATATGTTGTTATGATTATGTTATATATGTATCATGTTGGTTTCATGATCTTGCAGACAAGGTATCCTCCCTAAATTATGCTAAGGTACATTCACTTATTGTGATTTGGTTTAGCTGACATAGAATGCCTTGCAGGAAAGAGATCAGATGGCTAGCAAGGTGGTAGACTACATAGAATCTCCTTATGCATCATATGGGCAACATGGTGTAGGGAATTCTTCTTATTTGGTAGATACACTGAGAAGCTTGAAGGAAGAGATAAGGAGTTGTAAGGCATATAATGACCGGATCATACATGCACAAGAGAAAGAAGCAGAGGTTAATGCTATACTCCTTCAGAGTTTGTCAGACTTGTAGCGAAAAGGGTTGCTTTGGATCAGCCATGGACATGAGGATAGAATTAATGGGGAATATGGAAGTAGGTCTCCTAGTAGACACAGGTCAAATAGATTTGATATAGTGAGAGATGGAAAGTTGTTGGATACTCCAAATAGGAGAGACGATGGATACAGGTACTATTCTAGTTCTGGTTCTGATAGACATCATGATCATCAACGTCATCATCCTTATAGGAGGAGTGATAGGGGATATTTTCCGGATGAGTTTAAAAAGGAGAAGCCACCTAACTTTGATGGAGAGATGAATAAATCATAGGATGCAGAAGCATGGTTGCTTGGTATGAAGAAATTCTTCCAATTGCATGATTATTCAGAAAACATAAAAGCAAAGATAGCCACTTTTAGTCCCAAAGGTAAAGCGGATATTTGGTGGGAAGACGTGAAGAATGTCAAAGATATACATGATGAGGATTTTACTTGGGATGCATTTGAAAGGCTCTTCAAGAAGAAGTACTTGTTAGAGAGGTACTATGATGACAAAGCTAAGGAGTTTTATGAGTTGCGGATGGGTTCTATGATAGATGATGAGTATACTAGCGTATTTTTGGAGTTATTGAGATATGTGCCTTACCTCAAGGAGGAGAAGGCCAAGGTTCAAATATTCATCAGTGGATTTCCAGTTGCATGCAGAGACTGGATTGAGTTCGATGAGCCTAGATCGTTGGAGGAGGCCATCCGAAAGTTGAAGCATTATTATGAGTAGTCGAAGTGCAAAGTGGAGCCCAAGCATGACTTGAAAATAAATGAGAAAGCTAAAGGAAAATGGCCACCAAAGAGAGGAAGACCTCAGGATGCAAGCGAGAAAGAAAATGTAGTTCCTTACAAGAGATTCAATACAACTGAGAAAGCACGTGGAGAGCAGCAAGCTAGAGGTGGTGTAGGGAACCATTGCAGTGTTGGAAATGTGGTAAGGATCATCGTAAGAGGGATTGTCCACAGTATCAAAGTGGTGGTAGACCCCATATCTACAGTGCTTAGGAGGTGCATACAGTTGATGATGATGGTCATAGTGTTCGTCGGATCTCTGCAGCTGTGGACAAAAGGAAGGTGGATCATCAGTCATCGATCATTGAGATGGACAATAAGCTTTGTGATCAAGTTGTTTATATTTTGATTGATCTTAGATATAACTATAGTTATATTAATCCTGACCTAGTGGATAAATGTGGTTTGAGAAAAGAGGTGCATGCAGAATCTTGGTTGGTGCAGTTGGCTACAGGTACAAATAAGTGAGTTCATCATTGGGTAAGAGCTTGTGCATTTGAGTTAAATGGTATGCCTACAACAACACATTTGAATGTATTTCCATTAGGTTCATAGAGTATTCTTTTGGGTATGGATTGGATATACCTTCACAAAACCAAATTGGATTGCTTCGACAAGGCCATTGAGTGTGTGGATGATAGTGGGGAAAAGAGGACTTTGCAAGGGAAGAAGAAGCCTACATCAATGAGGACGGTTACCGCTATGTAGGCTAAGCGTAGTTGCAGAAAAGGTCGTGTGATGTTTGCAGTATACATTTCTAGTGACAAGGTTAAGAAGGTAGAGGATGCATATGTGTTGAGAAGGTACCCAATTTTGCAGCAGTTTCACAATGTATTTCCGGAGGATATTATAGATTTTCCACCTCTTAGGGAGGCAGAATTTTCTATTGAGTTGGTGCTAGGGGTAGCCCCAACATCAAAATCACCTTACAGGTTGAGCACACTTGAGTTGGTTGAGTTAAAGTTACAGCTGAAGAAAATGTTGGACAAGGGGTATATTAGGCTGAGTGTATCGCCTTAGGGTGCACCAGTGTTGTTCGTGAAGAAGAAAGACAGTACTCTCAGATTGTGCATTGACTACAGGTAGCTAAACAAATTAACGATCAATAAAAGGTACCCTTTTCTGAGGATTGATTATTTGTTTGATCACTTGAAGGGAACAACAACGTTCTCTAAGGTTGACTTGAGATCAGGATACCATCAAGTACGCATCAAGGAAGATGATATCTTCAAGACTGCGTTCAGGACCAAGTATGGGCATTATGAGTTTGTTGTTGTTCCATTCGGTTTGACTAATGCTCCAGCTACATTTATGTGTTTGATGAATAATGTGTTGTGCCCTTATCTGGACAAGTTTGTTATTGTATTCATTGATGACATACTGGTATATTCTAAGAATGATGAAGAACATGTCGAGCATTTAACAATAGTGTTGAGGTTGCTAAGAGAGTATCAGTTGTATGCTAAACTTACAAGTGCAACTTCTTTCAAACGGAGGTACATTATTTGGGGCATGTTGTCTCCAAGGATGGCATAGCAATGGATCCAGAAAAGATAAGGGCTATTACGGAGTGGGTAGCTCTTAAGAATGTGGATGAGGTGATATCATTTATGGGGTTGGCAGGCTACTACAAGAGGTTCATTAGGAACTTCTCATGCATTGCATATCCTATCACGTCATTGTAGTAGAAAGGTAAGAAGTTCGAATGGACAGAAGAATGTCAGGCTAATTTTGAGTAGCTTAAAAAGTTGTTGACACATGCACCACTGCTAAAGATTACGGATCCAGACAAGGAGATTGTAGTGTTTACAGATTCTTGCAAGAAAGGACTTGGTGGAGTTCTCATGCAAGAAGGGTAGGTAGTGTGTGATGAGTCATGAAAATTGAATGAGCACGAGCAGAACTATCCAACACATGATCTTGAGCTAGCAGTGATTATACACGCATTGAAGATGTGGAGGCACTATCTTCTTGGCAAGAGGTTTAAATTGATGAGTGATCACAGTGGGTTGAGATATTTGTTTAATCAGCCGAATTTGAATGCCAAACAAGCTAGATGGTTGGCTATCCCTTAGTGAGTTTGACTTCGAGATCAGATACATCAAAGGGAAGGAGAACCAGGTTGTGGATGCTTTTACCATGAAGGTACAGGTAAATCATATAAAAACTATGAACTCTTATGGGACAGAGTTACAGGATAAGATCTTGCAGGCATGATAGTGGAATGAAAAATACATGGAGATTATGCACATGTTACAAAAGAGCACAGGTACAGGTACAAGTGTAGGTACAAGTACAGGTGATCAGGATGCAGACTATCATCTCATGGCAGATGGTTTGGTGAGATTTAGAGACAAGATCTATGTATCGAATTGCAGTGAGCTCAAGAAGCTTATATTGAGGGAATTTCACACCAATCCATACTTGGGTCATCCAGTATATCAAAATACGTTGACTATGGTGAAGAAGTTCTACTATTGGCTGAATCTGAATAAGCAAGTGGCAGAGTTTGTGGCTAGATGTTTAGATTGACAACAGCTCAAGGTGGAATGTAAGAATACAGGTGGTTTACTACAACCTATAGCAATTCCGGAATGGAAATGGGAGGTCATTTCCATGGATTCCATCACAGGTCTTCCAAGGACAGTAAAGCAACATGACTCTATTATGGTCGTGGTTGACAAATTGAGCAAGGTAGCTCACTTCATTCCAGTAAAGATTACATATTCATCCAGTGAGGTAGACAAGTGGTCATCAGAGAGATAGTGAGACTGCATGGTGTTCCAAAGAAGATTGTGTCAGACATGGATGAAAAGTTCACTTCCAAGTTTTGGAAGGAGCTATTTGTAGGCTTTGGCACAGAGTTTGCCTTCAACACAACTTATCATTCGTAGACAGATGCATAGACAGAGAGGGTCAACAAGATCTTCGAGGATATGTTGAGGATGTATGTGATGCACCAACAGAAGAAATGGGAGGAGTATCTTCCATTGGTTGAGTTCACATACAACCATGGTTATCAGGAGTCATTGAGGATGAGTCCTTTCAAGGCATTGTACAAATAGAGTTGTAACACTCCCATCAAATGGAGTGATCCAGCGAACATGGTACTTATTGGACCAAACATGTTTGCATACATGGTACAGTAAAGGCAAGTTGTAAAGAAGAATCTAAAGGCAACAAAGGATAGACAAAAGAGTTATGCGGAGTTTCAGGTTGGGGAGCATGTGTATTTGTGCATCAAGCCCAAGAAAATCTCTTTGACAATTGGTTCATGTTCCAAGTTGTCACCACTGTATTGTAGGTATTTCGAGATCCTTGAGAGGATTGGACCAATGGCATATCGACTTGCACTACCTCCAACAATGAAAGTCCATGATGTTTTCCATATTTCATTGCTTAAGAGGTATATAAAGGATGTTGATCATGTTATTGATTGGTCTGTATTCTAAGTGGAGCAAGAACTGCAGTTCGAGCCGAAGCCTCAGTGCATATTGTAGTGGGAAAATCTCATGCTTAGGAACAGATCCATAGAGAAAGTTAAAGTGCAGTGAAAGCACTTTGGGCATGAAGAAGCTACATGAGAGATGGTGGATTAGATGTGGGCCTTGTATCCTTCATTGTTTTCCGGTTGAGGCAAGGCAATTTTGGTTTGATGTTCGTATATGTTTGGCATATGTTTTTCTAATGTTTTGGTATATGTATGTATATGTATATGGATGAACATACTGCCATGAGATAAGTTATAAAGCTCCAATAAGCGATATGGGTGTCATATTATTATGGTTGTTATATCATCATGTTGTCATGATGTTTTTCTTTTGAGCAGGTCTTTCATTGTAAACATTGCAATGAGCTAAGTTATAAAGCTCCATGAGCGGTTTTTCTAAGGTCATGGTGTGGTTAAACACCAAGGACGGTGTTTCCCAAGGGGGAGGGTTCTGTAACAACCCTAGTGAAAATTTCATGTAATAAAAGTTAATAAAGGAAAAATAAGACCATAGTTAAGGGACACTTATTCCAAGATGAACGTTAGGCAAATATCCTAGTGGGCATCATTGGATGTGTATTTTGGGTAAGGAAAATTGGCAAAGGCTAAGGCAAAGGCATTAAAAGGAAAAAAGGCATTTTTGGCACATTTATTTATGAAAATAAGGAAAAATAGGAGAAAAGGAAGGTAAAAGGTCACAGGTTGAATTTGAGGAGGAAATTGAAGGAAAATAATGGAAAATGAAGAAAATAGAGGCCTCATTAATAAAAAGGCTTCTGAGGATTAGTGGGCAAGCTTTTGCTAACATTTTGTCTGTTCAAGTTTGAAGCTCTCTCACTATTCTCTCTCACTCTTGGTCACTTAGAACTTTCTTGGAGCACTCTAGCTTTGGATCAAGGAAGGAAAAGTAAGCAAAGGGAAAGGAAGGAAAGAAAGGATCAACGAAGAAGAGTAGGATCAAGCAGCTTCAACATGAATACTTGCACCTAACCTTTTGCATGTGTGATTTCCTAGCTGGTTTGGACATGCATGGCTTTGTATGTTGGTGTATGATTCTATTATTGTCGGTGGCATGGTTTTGCTAGATTATGACAGTGGTTTTCAGCCTAACCTTGCCTTTTTTCAGATTCCATGGTGTTGGGATGTTTAATTCGGTTTTGAAATTTGGTTTGCTAGATGGATTTCAGAATCCAGGGCATAGGTGGTCTCAAAGTTCATTCTCAAAGGGCTAGGAATCCCTTGACCGGTTTTGGTAGGATACATGGTAAAGCCTAAGGGAGAAGTCTCAGTTTAGGTCCTAGTGATTTGGGTTTGGATTACAGTAAAGCCTAAGAGACTAGTCTCGGTTTAGGGCTTAGTGATCCAGGATTGGATTACGGTAAAGACCGAGAGACAAGGAGATGGAAAATTCCTCAATGATAGTGATAGATTCAAGATGACATTCAAAGTTCGGCTCAATTGTGATCGGAGCACCGGTTTTGGCGTGATCACGGTTTAGTGAGGATGGAAGTGGTTTAACCTATGGATTTCCTTGGTTGTTCTTGGATTGGTTGCTCTATGAGGTCCCACATTCATGCTTGGAATATGGCATGGGGGTGACTGCCTGAAAGAGAGATTTGGTTCAACCATGTCTATGGTTGGGTGGTGTTATCACTCAGGTTGTCCCCAGGCTCCTTTTTAGGGATACGGCCGAGGTAACCACAAACCAATCTTTGGATTCCAGGTTCTAGCCCACCTGAAATCAGAGAGGGCTCTCTCTTAATGATTCAACTTTGTTGATGATTTTAGGCTAGTTTTTGGCTCAGGGGTTTTTTGTTTGTGTTTGGATGGAAGGTAGAAATCTCAAGCAAAGAGGCAAGGTAAGGTGTGATAAGTTTCAAACCATTGGGCATGGAGTCATCGATTAAGGCTTGCTATTGCATCTTCTTGGTCATAAGAGGATTAGGGAGTGAGATAGCCACACATGATACAATTATCAATCTACCGAAGGGATGGAATGATGAAAATCAGAGATGAAAGGCAAAGGAGAATCATTTCATCATACTGAAAAAGAGGAGAAGTGGATGAATGGTGATCTAGGAGCAGTTAAGAATTCCTAAATTCTCATTCATATGTGAAAGAAACAGCGTAAACAAGATCATTTAAGTATACATGCTCATAGCTATTTCTGATGAAAACATAAAAAGTGCAGAAATTGAACTTAAGGTGTAGTTAAACAAATCTTAAGCTATTCTTTTTTGCTGCAATTTAGAAGGCGGAACGGCGGTAAAAACATGAAAGTTAACAGACGAGAGAAACACTTATTGAATCATGTAGAAGCACAGGAATTCCGTAATCACTCCTTGGCCAATTACACACATCAAGTAGTTTCGAAATCCATGCTTTCAACAATCTTTGATTATAGAAAGTATGACAGTTACAATGCGGGTCTCTGCTTGGAGAAAATGCTGGGAAGAAAATTAAGCAATTTCTTCGACTCACTAACTAACCAACCTACCAACCAACCAACCCCTCACTACATTGTTTAGGGTGGTATATATAAGCAAAATATCGGAAAGACATTCATTACAATTGACCTAAACAGGTCTGCTAGAAAAGCTCTTCAAAAATCTAAGTGTTGCTGGAATTAAATGTAGGTAAGTCCTTTTGGTTGCGCTAGAGACAGCCGAATCAGAAAAGACTACAATGTGGCCCTTGGAGGCTTGATGCGGTGCTGCTGGGATGATTGTGCTTTGAGATCTGTAGTTCTGCTCCGCTGCGAGTTTAATGTGCAATGATTATGATTTGAGGGCTTTGAGTGGCTTTGCCCTCTTTCTTTGACTCTGCTGGAAGGTATTAAATGTTCTCCTGCTTCGGGCCACTGCTTAAGATTTTCACTGATACTCTTTGCCGCTACATTGATGGCTTCCGCCGCCTACTAATACTCTTTGACACGCTTTCTACCTGATGATTTGATCTGATACACTTTAAACTCTATCATTGATCCTCTGCTGTCTTTAAACCGGATCACTTTGGCACGATCGGACGATTTTCGGGCTTTTTCGGCACACAATGGGACAAGGAATCAAAAGATTCCCCAAAGATTCCCCGGAACAGCCTATTTTCCATAGCGATGTGCGATTAGCGCTTCACGCTAATCGCGCATCGAAAACTGTCTCTGTTTCTTGTTCTAGAGCTCTGAAGTGCGATTTCTCTTCCTGCACGAATTTTCGGCTTTCTAGCTGTTAACATCAGCATGACATTAGTAGTACGACGGATGACGTTAGCCTGTGGTGGGTCCCTGGTACAGAAGTGACATGGCGGGGTGCTAATACTGAAGGTGATGCGATGAACTTTTCCGATGTGATCGCAATATCGCATTGGCGGGGAACGAAAAGGTGTTTCATTTGGACATTTGGTGTTTGCGACCGCCAACAGCCGATCGCCTATATCACGATATCACGTCGGGTGGCGACGGATGGGTCATAACTTGCATGGAGATGAAACTGCGATCTTGCGATGCGATCTGGCTTTCTATGGTCTGCGGAGTGTTAAGGAAGTCAGCAAGGGGTTTGTTGCGGTCAGAAGGAGTAAGTGCGAAAGGTGTTTGAGGCTTCGAAAGGGGTCCGATCACCTCAAAAGGAATTCTATACTCTAGAAGGAGTCCATTGTATTTGGAAGATGGTTTGAAGGGGCAGCATGAGGGTTCTTGCTAAGTTTTAGGTAAACTGAGCAATTCTCGGGGGTACTTATGGTTATTTTTCAACCAGGGGGAGGGATAACTACATAGGGGATGATTTACATAATATTAGTAGGGGGATGGGAAAATATAGGGAGCTAAATAATAATGTCAATAGTTAATATGGAGATGGTAAGAAAGTGCTAAGTTCAAAAGACCTTAGGCTGTTACAAGGGGATAGAACCATTCTTCAGAGAGAGTATGGAACAACTTTGAGTAAAGCAGATCTTTACCCAAGAAAATGCAATGAAAATGATGAAACTTAAGAGGTATCAAGCAGATCTTGACCTCTTTTGGGGAAGTTAGTTAATGATTGGGGGAAAATGGAGAAAGGGAGTTAGTTATACCTGTTTTTGAGCTTTTCACCTAGAACTGCCTGTTGATTGTGACCTGGGTAAAAGATGACGCCTGGAAATCTGGAACTGATCAGCAATTAAGATTCAGCAACCTCAAAACTACCTACCCAGCCTACTTACCTAACATTTTTTCTTCCTTTGATTTGGGTGCACTTAGACTTGCAAACCCATCATTCCAATTTTTATTTTCATGCTTTCCTATCTACAGACTACCCTTATTTCATCCGAGGGCCCAGATTAAGCTGTTGGGCTCCTTTGATTCTCTACCTATCAAAGAATCTGCCAAGATTAAGCTGTTTAGACAGATTTACATTCTCTATATTCTAAAACAGAAATTTAAACCTAGGGAGACCAAGATTAAGCTGTTTGGACCTCCCTTTAACTGAAACTTGGCGATACCGGGATAACTTCTCAAAAATTTGGAAGGCAATTAAATGAACTCTGAGTAGCCTTCTTCGCTTGGAGACTATTAAACAAATATGGAGCATTGCAGCATGCAAAGTATGACATATTTGGCCTGTAAAAATGTCAATCATGAAATATGAGTAACCTGTTGCAGCAGGAAGCTAACAGAAACCACCTCCATACCAAAGGCAGTCCTATGCACAAGCCAAAACCGCCCTCCCCTCACGTAACAGGACTGCCGCGTCACCCTGCCACGTTGCCTCCACATCACCTCACACTGCCTGCGCCCGACCCACGTCACCATGCCACGTGTCACTGCCACGTCACCCCGCCGTACTGGCACGTCACCTTGTTGACATTAGCATGCTGACATCACATCCGTATCAGATGGTCCCATCGCTGATGTCATCCGCCGTACCGCTAATGTCAGCAGCCAAAAAATGGAAAAAATGCGCAAGCGCGAAAGTCAAGCTTCGGAGCTCTGGAATGAAAAACGGAGGCAATTTTTGATGTGTGCATTACTACGGGAAATGGGCCATATTGGAGAATCTTCAAGGAATCTTTTGATTCCTCGGCCCTTTTTGCACCGAAAAGGCTCGAAAAAGCCCGATTTTGCCAATTTAAACATATTTGAAGACAGAGAGAGACCAGGAACAGAGATTAAAGAGTATTAGATCAAATATGCAGATAAAATGCCTGTCAAAGAGTATCAGGAAGTGGCGGAGACTATCAATGTAGCGGCAAAGTGTATCAGAGGAGATTTTCTCAGGGCTCGAGGCAAATCTAGCATTAAAAGGAAGGCCCTGAAAGTCAAGAAGCAGTTAAGGAACCATTAAAGGCTCACCAGCACAAATGACTGCACATTAAACTCACAAGAGATCAGTGGACCAGAACTCAATGCACATTTATGACAGAACCACTACACCAAGTCATACAGGACACCCCATCAACTCAACTTGATCCAGCTGCCTCTGGCGCAGCCCAAAGGACTTACTTACATTTAATTCCAGCAACAATTAGGTTTTTAAAAAAGCTTTTCCTGCAGACCTGTTTAGGTCGGTTGTAATAAATGACTTTAGATATTTTGCTTATATATACCACCCTGAAAAATGGAGTAGGGGTTGGTTGGTTGATCAATTACTTGATCTTTGGTATTTCGATGTTTTTCCTCAAGCAGAGACTCTCACTGTAACTGTGATACTTTATATAATCAAATACTGTTGAAAGCATGGATTCTGAAACTGTCTGTTGTGTTTAATTGGCCGAGGAGTGACTGTGGAATTCCTGTGCTTCTACATGGTTCAATAAGTGTTTCTTAACTCTGTTAGTTTTTTTCTTTTTCATGTCTGTTTTATCATCAATCCGCCATGTAAATTGCAGAAAAGAAGAATAGTTTAGGATTTGCTTATTTGCACCCTAGGCTCAATTTCCGCAATTTTTCATGTTTTCATCAGGAATAGTTATGAAAATGCATACTTAAATGATCTTGTTTACGTTGTTTCTTTCACTTATGAATGATAGTTTAGGAATTCTTATCCGCTCCTAGACAACCATTCATTCACTTCTCCTCCCTGTCAGTTTTGATGAACGATTCATAATTGCCTTTTATCCCTGACCATCATTCCATCCTTTCAGAAAATTGATAATTGTCTCATGTGTGGCTATCCCGCTCCATAATCCTCTTGTGACCAAGAAAACACAACAACAAGCCCTATTCCATGACTCCATGCCCAATGGTTTGAAACGTATCACACTTTACCTTGCCTCTCTGTTTGGAATTATCTTCCATACATGCATCTTCCATCCAAACAAAAAATCAAAACCCCTGAACCCAACAACTAGCCTAAAAATCATCATCAACAAAGTTAAATCATTAAGAGAGAGCCCTCTCTGATTGCAAGTGGGCTAGAACCTGCAATCCAAAGATTGGTTTGTGGTTACCTCGGTCATATCCCTTCAGGAGCTTAGGGACAACTTGAGTGATAACACCAACAAAAGAAGGAATTAGTGGTGCACGTGGCAGATTTCTCTGTCATTGCTGCGCATCTGTACAAAATGGGTACTCATGAGATATTGTGATGGTATGTACTTGAGTTCAAGAGAAGAAAAATCCTTGTGTATTCTCATGGGGGCATTATTGGAGGGCATTATGTAGGGAGAGAAATTGCAAAAAAGATTCTATGCGCAGGGTTGTAGTGGCCAACCCTTCATCAAGATTCAAAAGTATATTACAAGGCATGTGATGTCTGTCAAAGAATGGGTAGGTGATCATGGTGGGATGAAATGCCTTTGAATCCACAAATTATGTTGCAACCCTTTGAGAAGTGGGTGATAGATTTGGTAGGACCCATTTAGTCATAAGGGAAGATAGGAGCAAGGTACATTATCACTGCGGTGAAGTATCTGAGTCATTGGGCAGAAGCCCAACTGGTGGAGGATTGCACAGGTGTGACAACAACAAAGTTCCTGTTTGAGCATCTACTAATGTGATTTGGATGTCCAAGGATCTTGATGAGTGATCGTGGTACACACTTCTTGAATGAGACGATCAGCGCACTAATGGAGGAATTTTAGGTATATAACTAGAAGAGCACACCTTATCACCCACAGGCTAATGGGACAATGGAGGCATTCAACAAAGTGCTTGGAAGTGCACTGACCAAGGTTTGAAATGCTCAGTGAAGTTATTGAGACCTACGCATACCTGCAACATTTTGGCCTTATCGAACGACATGTAAGAAGTTGACAGTACAAACCCCTTTCAGGCTTGTCTATGGTGTGGAAGCTGTAATGCCTATGTAATACATCATGCCTAGTTTGCGCATAGCAGCTCTCATAGGTATGATGGATCACGGAGCCTTGGAAGAGAGGCTTGCGCAACTGGATGAGCTCAAAGAAGAAATATTTTTGGATGGATTTCACAAGAAGGTCCAAAAGCAGTGTGAAAAGGCATGGCATGATCGACACATCAAGTTGCACACATTTAAGGTAAATGATCTAGTTTTGTTGTATGAAATAAGTTTGATAAATTTCTAGGAAAATTCAGGATGCACTGGTTAGGGCCTTATGTTATTAAGGAGATTACCAATAGAGGAGCGGTACAACTGGTCAAGTTAAATGGAGAACCCTTCCTAGGAAAGGTGAATGGTAGTCACTTGAAGTCATACACTGGTGGTCTAGCCATGTGACTAAATGAAAGTGGCACAGTCTTAGTGCTCCAGGCAATTGAAAGGAGGTGTGGGACTATAAACTACACTATCCGGGGGGGAGCTAATTGATGGTAAGATGGTGTGAAGCAAGGACGTGTCACTGGGTCCATAATAGTGTGGAGGGAGCTACGCTACCAAGGGAGAAATTGTGCAAGTTAGCCGGAAAGTGACTATTAAAGTCACTGTTCATGAAAAGACAGTAGAAGTGAGGCCAAATGGAGCAGGCGGCTAACATTTTAGACGAAATTTATGGCTTAGCTCCTTGAAAATCTACTACCAATCCGGTATTAATGAACTGATTTCAGTGGGAATGGTTGGATTTGAATTCCAATTTCCCTATAAATTACAAGTGGTTACCCAATGAAAAACACTTGGCATTTTGAGTATTCAATGGTTGAGCTCTCAAGTGCCTATGAATCATGAGCAATACGAGCTTCTGATAGTTTCTAGGGTATTTACGACTTTTTTGGCGGACAAACAAGAATTCTTGCAGAAGATCATGTTTGTGCCCCCAAAACTTATCAATACACACCAAGTAGCAGAGGATCCAGCACAGAGAATGGAGAGAGAGGTCGTAATAGTTGCTCCAGAAGTAGTTGAAGTATTGACGGAGGTCCCTAAATATTAGAGAATGTCGAGACCAAGGCCAACCCCAACCAAGGAGACCATAAAAAACAAGAAGGGAAAGCAACCTACCATACTGGTGCATGCATCACCAAGACAAAACCCACCAAAGCCCATTGCCAAGGAGAAAGGCAAGGCTATAAATCTAGAAGCAAAAGAGGAGGATATTAAAGACATCTCAATGGATGATAAGGATGTGGGAGTGGAAATAAAGGAGGTTGAAGCCCAAGGTGTGTACCCTATTACACATTTGTTGGAGTATGTACCTCCATGCAAGCCTAAGTCCAAGGTCCCAAAGGACATTGATGAAAGTAAGACTCCCCTGCAAACCCCTTTGCTACCAAATGAAATCAATTTTGATGGTCCGCGTTTGGCATGAGTGCTAATTTGAAGCTTGAAGACTAGAACTTGATGGACCATGAGAAGTTCCTGCACCTGGGGACCGAATAGTTGATGCACCACATCATAGACATGTATACGGGGATGACTATATTGGAGCTGCAATGTGGCTTAGAGGAGTAGTAAAGGCATGATTACTCAACATTCTCTGGGTGTCGCACTAACACCGTACCCTTGTGACAGTTTTGGTTATCAAGCAGTTGTTGTGCTTGGTAAATGATGGGTGTTTGTGGATGGAGGAGCCAATACCCATCATCAATATGTTGATCCACTGCATAATGCAGCTGTCATATACAGGTGAAAATCCCACTATGATCATTGGCGGAAAGGGTGGCGAGCAGGTGCTTGCAAAATCAATGAAGGAGAAGTTCAAACTGGTAAAGAAGCTGCGCGGGTACGCTATCTCCAGAATTTTCAACTCTACTGCAAAGGTGGCAATGTAGATCCTTGCAAGGAAGGTGATGTAGAAGTGTCAGACCTATGAGGTACCAGCGCCTGTCGTCATGCTCGCAAAACAGTGCACAAAGGCATCTAGTTTAACTGGTCAGACTACCTTCATGGAGAGTTCCTGGAAAACTCCTGTGAAGTGCAAGAGAAAAGCAATATGTTCCACTATTCGTGGCTCTTGCCGTCGATTGTGCTCATAGCGTGGGAGCTACCCCGAAGAGCCAATTCCCCTTGGTCGTGCTAGACCTTCCTAAAGCAGCGAAGTAGGCTTTGTTGTGGGTGACGAGGGATGTAGAGCGTGTTCGAGACAACATGATGTTTTAGATATTGATGGAAATGAATATTAGGCTAGGTATCAGTTGCAAGCTGTGATTGTCACCTACGTTATATGCTAACCTATAGAGCTATGTTGGGTTTAAGGGTGATTTCAATTGGATTTCTATCAGGGCACGGAAGGACCGTCCGTAGAAGTGGTATGATTTGTTGTACCTAGCCATAGATGATGCCATCGATGCAATGTTGGATAAATGGCTAGCAAAGTGGCACACCTCGTTGGACTTGGTAGTGGGTGGAAGTGTTGGTTAGTGGATCCCCTGCGTAACATTTTTGGGGATAAAGACTGCAATTTTGGGTAAAGTATGGTAAAAGCTCCGCAAAGTGCATGGAGCGCTAATGTAAGGGGTAAAGTCTAAGGGTAGTCTGCCCTAAAATATTATAGATTAATCTATGATGTGTCGGCTTGCCCATGGTCCACGGACCATGGAAATGTATAAATAGAGCAAGGATCTAGGTTTGGAAGGTAGTTCTTGATAGTAGCTTGATCAAAGATCAAAATTGTATGGGTTTGTGAAAGCGAAAGAGATCTGAGTTTGTAAGTCCGAGTCGAGGGTAGTAGAGGGTAGAAGAGGGTTTGCAATTGTGTGCGTAGGGTGGAAAGTGGAATGTACTAAACTGAATATTAATAAAGATAAGTGTTTCTGAATTATTGGGTATCTGGTTACAGATCTAAATGTTTATGCTTATGTTATGATTTTATGAAGTATATTTAAGGTTTATGACTGCGCGCACTAGGTTTAAATGTTAAATGTTTGCTTAAAGACCTTAAAGAATAGATCAGATCTATAATAACGGTAATAAGACTAAGTATCTAAGAAACTCCCCTTCGAGGATCTTCGTGAAGTCTAGACTGCTATGCAGAGTAGTATAAGTGTGTAGATCGGGTTGCAAATCATCCACCCCTCATCAAGACATCCCTAGGTTGTGGAAACCTCATTCCAGCACCCTCCCCTACTGCCTCGGGTGAGACTTCAGTCCACACTCCACAGATTGTTGCCGAAAGGGCCAGTAGTATGGGATTTGTTTGGTTAAAAACTCTTCCGAACCTGGGTCAGGGCCCAATAAGCCAACAAATGGTTCTGTTGTCGGGACTGGGATTTGCCTAAAGGGATGTATGATGTCAGAACGTTGGAATCCTATGAAAAAAGAGATTGAAGATTGGTTGGATCAGAAGCTTCATGAGTTCATGGTACAAGAAAACAAAAGCCCACAGATATCTGAGAAGAGGTGGTTGGATCGTTATATACACAGAAATCCAAGAGATCTTCTTTGTATCCTTCTTGTTAGAACTATATGAGTGGATCGCGAGGCTAGCAGATAACACTGGAAGGTGTAAGCTTCATCAGCCAATAGTGTGGATGCCATAGTTAGTGCACAGGCTAGAGGAATCTGAAGATAAAGTTGCGCAGGCCGTAGACCATTGGTTGGATTAGATAATAGGAGGGTTTATCACTGAATTCACGATAGACACAACTATCAGCTACAACGAAGCCGAAAGACGTTTCCTCAAAGGATTGCAAGGTAAGTACATCAAATCATTGAATACCTGGATTAAAATGTCATTATGTGAAAAATGGTTTATGTGAATCCATTGATGTCTGGGGTAACACAGAGCGGAAGAGGCTACTAAGGGATCAAAGGATTAGAGAATAGTCCCCTGATTTCAGTTTCGTGGGATAGTGAGGAGGAGCTTGCTGGGTTTTCTCCGAGAAGTGCAGTCTGGTAGATAAAGTAGCGCATTCCACAATTACCACCACCATCCACACCATCGCCTTCTTCACCTATATCCACTCCATCTTCACCTACCCCACCTCCACCACCTCTAAGGGTTGGAATGGCGAGTGCGATCAAGTTGCCTGTGTTTAGAGGCATAGGAAATGAGGAACCAGATCAGTTCTAGTTTGTGGTAAAGGCAGTATGGGAAGCCCAAGGAATTACACATGATAACATTAAAAATGCTACTTTGGTGAGCGTGTTGTAGGATCACACATTGACATGGTATATTAAGAATTATAGCAATCATCCAAATGCCAAAATAGCAGAGATCCAGGATGCGTTAAACAAAGAGTTTAGTCGACCAAAATCAAAAACTTAGTCGATCATTGGATTTAAGGGAATTGTGATGCTCTAGGTGAGACGCCATGGGATCTAGACCAACACTTGAAAAGTATGATCCATGAGGCAAATATGACACTTTCGGATGTGCAACACGCACCTGGTTTGTGGCATCCCTGACACCACACCTAAGGACGGTGCTGTCATAATAGAAGATCTCGACCCAGGCCAAAGAATTAGAGATAACGATGAGGTTGCATGAAACACAAATTCAAGATCCTGCATTGGGAGTCCAACAAATCCATGCGCAACTGCAAAATCTATGTTTAGAGATGTACAATTTGAAGAGAGATAGGGTGCCCCAGTCAGAGGCGCATGAAGAAGTGTGGTGTATAAAGTGTAAGGGTCAGGGGCATGATAAGGATCATTGTCCTGTATTCGTGAACTATTTGGCAGGAGAGGGACCGATGTCATTGAGACTGGGAGCACAGGTAGGTCTAAGTGTGTCCACTGCTCTCTTATGCATGATCTGTCAAGTAAGGGGGAAGCATGCGACAGACAATTATCACCTATTGCAGAAGTATACCCAGATGCCACAATAACTGTATTGTAATTTTTGTAGATTAGTGGGTCACAATGAGTGGACATGTCAAAGCTATGAACTAATGATGGATAGGACTCCAGCTTATTGAATGAAAATGGAAACGCGAGGCCCTGACCAGCTACAACAATAGCGCGGGATGGCTTTTAAGCGCGAGGTCAAGGATGAGGAGGGACGGGACCAGGATGAGGGCATTAACAATTAATCTGCTACAACTGTGTAGGACCCGGGCACTACGCGCATGACTGTACGAGTCTGACCAGAGTAAGTTTCCCATACTGCTATCAGTTTGATCATGAAACTATAGATTGCCCGATGCTGATCACATAAATGCATGAGAAGGGGGTGCTACAGCCTGCTCCAACTCAAAATGTCCAGATGATGAGATCAGAACCACACAAAGAAGACCCCAATATGAATATGGTGCTTAGAAGGGGTGTAAATACAAAGGGGGATAAGGAAAAGAAACCTGGGGATGATGTATGGGTCCGCAACACCCCTACAAAGGCACCTGAACTAGACTTGGGATGTGTGAAGGAAATAGATATGGAAGCTATGAAGAGCTTCGCGAAGGTCTCTACCTTAGGTAGTAAGAAGCAATCAAAACCGGGAGTGGATCCATCTATGATTACTACCTTTTTAGAGACTTGCATGAAGTTGCTGCAGGATAATGAGGCAGTTCAAGGACTCCAAGAGTTGGTCACTAAGTGCACATGACCAGGGGTGCCACACGTAGTCTGAAAGATGGGAAAGCATACTTTGTGTACAAGGAGGGAAATGCGATTGACGACACAAATTGGTGAGTATGAAATGGATCAAGTAGTCCTTGACTTAGGTTTTGACATAAATGTGTTACCAAAACAGACCTAGGAACGAATGGGTTGACCCGCATTACAGTTATCTCTTATTCAATTGAGGATGGAAAATCAGCAAAAGATTGTTCCCATGGAGAGACTACAAGGAGTAACAGTGGATATTGATGGCATGAACACACAGACAAATTTTGAGGTAATAGAAATCGTGGATGACAGTAACCCTTACCCTGCATTACTTGGAATAGATTGGGAAACATGTCATGTGGAAAGAGTTAATCTTGCGGAAAAAACCAACCTCCCTAGAAGCCTAAGACTTTCTAGTGACAAACAAG